>JAEIIF010002551.1:0-16724 GCA_018874455.1 Drosophila trapezifrons
ACAAGTTTTGCTTTCCCCCTAAAAAATCTCAAGCAGTCGAGATTTCCCCCTAAAAAATCCAGATTGGACAAATCAGTGCATAGTAAATTGGTATTTAAGATATATTTATTATTATATTTATGGGCATTTCCAGCAAAGGGCCAACCAGGCCCGAAACCTAAAATGTTCATTATTATTGTACTTTTGTGTATAAATATATTAAAAAAATCTTCAGATCCAAATCAAAATTTTTATAATACAATGGTTACATAGCATATCTTAGTGTTTTTCTGTGAAAATCGGGCAAAAAACTGAAAAAACTAAAATTTGGTATTTTATTTGGAAAGTTCTGCTGCAAATTCTGAAACATTCTTTGAATATCGATTACTTCCAGTGCTACCCATCGATACAATTCAGTGGTTTACTGGCATTACCGACAGCATTGTAGCCTTGGTTTCGTTTTAACCAAGTGCCGTTATATTTAAGAGCTTTGGAAAATGACTGAAATAAATGGTAATTTAATTAGTTAAGAAAAGCACGGCGTTCACGCTTGATGTTTTAGCTCTCAGCTGCGTGGGTCAGGACGATGTGGTTTCCCTGCGCATTGTGTGCACCATGGCTCGTGACAAACATGACAACCTGGAGCAGTTGGACAGCTACGGAAACACCGCCTTGTTGAAAGCCTGCTACCTCGGTCGATTCGAGTGCGCCCGCACCCTTCTGGAGTTTGGAGGAAATATATTCGCCATCAACTACTTTGGGCAAAACGCACTGACCCTGGCCACCTATGCTGGCCATTTGCCCCTGGTTCAGGAGCTGTTGCGCCGAAGATCCTACAAGGACTTCAATCTCTCCTCGTTGATTCCGGCCATCTGCGTGGCGACCGTACAAAAAAATGTCGCTCTGGAGCAGTACTTCACAAAATTGGACCCAGATGGAGTGCAGGAAACTCTAACGGTTCATGGTGCGTAAATGAAATGATTAACTTTGAAATGAGTAAATAATTTTGCTTGCAGGCCTTGGAGTTAAGGAACTGCGAGGTATGGCGCTCCACGCACAGCGTTTGAAGGAGCTAAAACCGTCATCGCCACCCACATTTGTTCGCCATCGCTTCCGTTAAAGTATTTGGTCATGATTATGTTCAAATTTTGTAATTTTGTATTTTAAAATATAATAAAAAATTGTCCTCATTGCGATTAATTGTACTTTCGATATTCATCGCTTGTCTATTGATATCACACATTTCTTTTCGCATCCCTATCACGATCGATTTACGAGCAATGCAAGCAAAAAACCAGGGGCGTGAATTTTTTTTTAATATATCGATAGTATATCGTTTAAAAAATATCGGCATAACAAAATATATATCTAGCAAAAATGTGGATTAGATATATATTTTTTAGAGGAAATAATATGTAATTTCCTAAACAATTTAAATAAAGGCATATGGTTTGTTTTTCTTAATACTTTTTGGAAAATTTCAGATAAGAAAATCGATATTCGGAATTTACGATTTATATATCGATATACCGATATGATTTCCACATCCCTATCCCGCCCGTTTCGCACAATTCCCGCGAAAAAACCGCGTTCGTCACTCGCATTAAATTCACAGCCGCGGAAGCATCATTGATCTTTCCTGCTAACCTACTCTGCACCACATCAGTAATTAACCATAAAGGCCAGAGCCCAGCATTCGCACAAGTTGCATTTCGTGATAACAAGTAATTCAAAAGAGCCAACATGTTTGAGGCACGCCTGGGCCAAGCCACCATTCTGAAGAAGATCCTGGACGCCATCAAGGACCTGCTGAACGAGGCCACCTTCGATTGCAGTGACTCCGGCATCCAGGTAAGTCCCAACGCACCGGGTGCCATGTGGAAACCCCCACTCACCTCTTTGTTTCATCCACAGCTGCAGGCCATGGACAACTCCCATGTGTCCCTGGTGTCGCTGACGCTGCGCTCCGATGGCTTCGACAAGTTCCGCTGCGACCGCAACCTGTCCATGGGCATGAACCTGGGCAGCATGGCCAAGATCCTGAAGTGCGCCAACAACGAGGACAACGTGACGATGAAGGCGCAGGACAACGCCGACACGGTCACCATTATGTTCGAGTCGGCCAACCAGGAGAAGGTCTCCGACTACGAGATGAAGCTGATGAACCTCGACCAGGAGCACCTGGGCATCCCGGAGACGGACTTCTCCTGCGTGGTCCGCATGCCGGCCATGGAATTTGCGCGCATCTGCCGCGATCTGGCCCAGTTCAGCGAGTCTGTTGTCATTTGCTGCACAAAGGAGGGCGTCAAGTTCTCGGCCAGCGGCGATGTGGGCACGGCCAACATTAAGCTGGCCCAAACCGGATCGGTGGACAAGGAGGAGGAGGCGGTCATTATCGAGATGCAGGAGCCGGTGACGCTCACCTTTGCCTGTCGCTACCTGAACGCCTTCACGAAAGCGACGCCATTGTCTACCCAGGTGCAGCTGTCGATGTGCGCCGATGTGCCGCTGGTGGTGGAGTATGCGATCAAGGATCTGGGACACATACGCTACTACCTGGCGCCCAAGATTGAGGACAATGAGACATAAGCCAGCAGCAGCTGCTTACCTCATGTTTCTCATGTCCCTCTCACGTAACAACTCATCCTCCCACGTACAATTCATTCCTAAGTTTAAGCAAATTCCGCACATTTTGATCAATAAAAGCGATACTACATAGTGTTAGATGATTTCGTTTTTTTTTCGGCTACGTTTTAAGCATAGAAACTGTTGCATTTCTTTTACTGGTAATATCCATTTATTCGCATTTTATGTGTAACACTGGGTATAGTTTAGGGAGAGAGAGATTGCAAAACATACAAGTATGTAAATGTAAAGAGTAATTGTATATCAAACACCTGGTGTACCGACAATATACATTCAGACGGTTTCGCGTGGGATAGGCAAAGAAAACTAGGCATATCTCCAACATATTTGAAGTTTAACTTGGTTAGCCTCCATAGTGCCGTAAAAAAACTGGACAAATTGGGTAGAGTGTGGTTAAAATAAGGGTAATATTAGCGATTATCCTATACACTTGTATATAAGTACTCGTCGTTTCGCAATATCAGGCACATACTCGGGGTTTTGCATTAAACAGCTCCATTGGCGAGTGTGTGCCTGGAATCAAGAGCATTCATTAGTTGTAAATATAATAAATAGTGCGTGTTGACACGCTTCCAATACTTGCATACTTGGCTTGCTTATGCTAAAAGCTACATATATAATATATCATATATCCTATACAGATATTTTGTGAGTATATAAAACATAGAAAGCAGTGTCCATATAAAAGTGTATAAAAAAATGTTGAGATTACAAAGTAATAAAAAGCAAGAAGAGTGCGTATAACAATGAACAATTCGTTCTTGCGCATAACAAGACTCGGTTTATACACCTATAGGAAGGGAGAACCCACTGCAGTTCACCCGTACCCCTCGGGGGTTCTGTTCTCCAGACCTATAGGTATATACACCGATTTAAACTCGTCCTATGAGGCTGCCAAACTGGCACTGGGGCTCGAGGACACCTCATCTTCGTCCAGAGAGCTGCCTTTGTCGTCGGATGTTTTGTGCTTCGGACTGACCTGAAGCAACGTCTGTAATGATTTTATGCAGTGCTTGGATCCCTCCATAGCTTCGTTGGATAACTACATAAGAATAAGGCTTTAGTTCTAAGCTTAAGCGTAGCCAGTGGGTTTCTTACCATGGTGAAATTAAGGAATCCATGCGGAAGGCCCTCTAGGATTTCCAAGTTAACTTGGCGGCCAAGACGTTTCAGTTTCTTGGCAAACATAACACAGTCATCCAGGCAAGGATCCATGTTCAGTGTCTAATTGCGAAATAACATCATTTACAAGCCTTTGGTATGATAGTTCGTGAACTTACAAGTATCTTGGTCTCCGGCAGCTGGGATAGCCACTCGTCGCTGGCCCAGTAGGGCGATAGAAAGGGGTCCTTAGGCACATCGAAGGCAAACTCCTCGCTGGGACTACGTGCTATCAGCGCGTCCATATTTCGCACATCCTGCTGACCCACCGGCGAGGTTCCATGGATCTCATAAGATTGCGTGCAGCGGGTCAAGGTGTTGGTTATGTTATTGACTGCTTCCTGCAGCCGTCCCTGCAGCGTGTCAATCGCTATAAGATCGCGGCCCGTCTCCACCAGAATATTGTCATCCGAGCTGATTTTAGCGTGCCCATTGACCTGCACCTGTGATGGCTGGGCAGCCGTCTCTTCGGTCGCCTCCATGGTGGCCGTGTCAATGAGATATTTGTCCAGAAAGTTATCTATGTAGGCTGCTGAGGCGGCGTCCTTGGGCATATCGGCCGATATCTCAACTGGGTAGTGGACAATGGGCTGCGAGTCGTCCTCGAAGGAGACACATGAGCTGTTGTCGTTCTCGCTGTTGGGCAGATCGGTTCGCTCCACGGTCTGGCTGTGGACCGAAGCCGAGGCACTGGCAAAAGTATCGCTGCTTTCGTCATCATGTTCATTGGCTTCCAGCGGCGTCAGCGGGCTGCGCGCCATCGAGGTGCGACGGCTAGAGTTCAAGCTACCCACATTCGACCTTTGGGCATTGCGTATCTGGGACGCGTCCTCCACATGCTTGGCATTCTCCTGCAGCGTTTCCTGGGCGGGTGCGGCATAGGCACGAAGGCATCGCATCATGAAGCCGAAGGGCAGTAGGGGATCCATCAGGCACAAAAGGCGTGCCGGACTGGGAACGAAGCTGACGAGGGTCGGGCAGTAGGCCAGGAACAGGCCGTCCGGCACACGAACGCCCTGTTCGATGCACTTGAGGGCCACTCCGATCGATAGATTCGCCCCGGCCGAGTCTCCGGCACACACAATCCGCTCAGCTGTTGTGCCAAGCAGCTCAGTGTTGTTCAGCATCCAGCAGTACGCGTAGTAAACCTCTTGCAGGGCCCGCGGAAAGGGAGCCTCCGGAGCCAAGCTATAATCCACCGAGAGAATGGGGCAGTCCAGGGCCACCGCCCAGTCGCGCAAATACAGTTCGTGGGACTTGGAGGACTGGGCCACAAAGCCACCGCCATGGCAGTGAAATAGAATGGAGCGGCTCGGGGCAGTGGGCTTCTGCCAGCCGCGATAGCGACCCTCACCCAGCATTCCCAGGCGTCTTCTGGCGCTCAGCAGTCGCACGGAAACCGGCAGGCCAGGTCCAAGATGAGCCGAAGGCACTGGTATCTCTACGAAATCGTCATCACCTTGATTCTGATTGACATCGCTGCCGGGGTTCTCTGACGGCTTGAAGTCCATTCGTCGCGGCAGCTTAAGAGGCTCCGCTGGCAGCTCAATCAGCCGGTTCACCTTGATGGAGCTCCCCACTATGCTGGGCAGCTTGTGCATCAGCTCCGATTCGGCCAGAAACCAGAAGGACTTGCAAAAGTCGATCTTGGCGTTTTGCGAGATGTTCACAATGCGGCGGGCTCGCAGCTCCGGATTCATTAGGTACTTGCCGCTGGTCCACAGGCTGCGGGTGGTCTTGACGATGGTTCCGTCGCCCTCCTGGGAGTAGTAGGACTCCGAGTAGCTGGCCATGCTGATGCCCAGGAAGCGGAGAACGCCGCGTATGGAGTCGCCGTACTGGAAGCCCAGACAGCGTCCGTAAAAGCAATACTGATTGATGGTGTCGCCCAGCTCGAAGAGCTGCTCGGCCGTGTGATTGCCGCAGGCGAACAGGTCTCCCGTGCTGGCCGACCACTGGCGCAGGATGAGCAGGTACTGCAGGCAGGTGCACAGCGAGGAGAGCAGTTGGGAGCACGCCTCGACCTCCTTCATGTAGAGCTTCTTGCGAAAGAAGAGCGTCGATCGGGTGGCCGACAGCTGCTTACAGATGCTGGCACCGTGTGTGATGCAGGCGTTGGTCACATAGACGAAGCTGCGGTACCCATTTCCCGGTGTCTGCTCGTCAAAGTCGTACTCGTGGGCGAAGGCCTCGATCTGCTGCACCAGCCGGTTGGCCAGCACTATGAAGTCCTGCCAGGCAATGTGGGCGGCGTGCAAGCGCTGCCCGAACTCGGTGTGGTCCTTGGCGAAGAATGCGGCGTGATCCTGGCAAGCGGCAAATAGGTTGCGATAGATTGCCTTCAGCTCGGCGGGTACGGGGGGTGGCGGTGGTGTGGGTTCTGTCGTTCCTGGCGCCGCCGACTTTCCATTGGTGACCGGGTGTCGTCCATCGTCCTCGTGCGCCAGTTTTAGATTGTCGTTAAAGAGGACACTCAGCTTGGGGCTGCCCCGCTCGGCGGAAGCCGCGTCAATCATTGTGTTCTGCCAAGGAAATCGATTATATTAGCCACTATTACTACTTCTTTTGTTGCCTCGGATAACAATGTCCAAGGTTTACATTGTTACACAGCAGGAAGAGTGTGACTAGCTCTTCGACCAGCTGGCTTGAATGGCCATAAAAGCCAGGGATTTCTATGGAATCAGTGATGTAATCGGGGTAATCTAATACCCTAAGATTCTGGCTTCGTGCAACGGGTTTTCAAAAACATGTCAGTGCAATAACCACTCGAGAAATGCAATAAAAAAACTTTCACTTGGCAACTACTACGCACTTAAACCAGCTTTGGGGGTTTTTAGTGCTACAATATCGGATGGACATTCTCTCTCTTATGTGATGTCTCACATGCTTACAGAATAAAAGCTCCGTGACTCCAACTTAATTCATTTTTAGTTAGTCCAATCAGAGCGGCTTCTAACATAACTAATTTGAAGAAAAACTTTGGCCGAATTAACTTAATTGTTGGCCAGTGTGCCCGTTGGAGGCCATTTGTGAATAGGGCAGTTTGGCGGAAAACTTAAAAAACACACTTTTTTTACTTTCTTTGGTATTTTTACTTGAAAGGTATGAGAATAAAGCTCGGGTCTTATGCAGCTCTAGCTTATGGTCACACTGGGACATGTAAAATATTTCGCAATCGGTACAATTAATTCAACGACATTAAATTTGCACTATGCACGTTCATTGACCGGCAAGCTCGGGAAAGCAGGAACATGAGCGTGAGCATTGTCCAATACTTCGGCAGCCAGCTGGGCAAGTGCGGCTACTGCGCCAACACCAACTGCAGCAAGTCCCACGGTAAGAACGGGCAAAACCCTTTCCGGTCCAAGTGCAATGTACCCAAACTTTCATCATGCAGGTATGCACGCGTATCGGCTGGACTGCCAGGACTACCAGGATCTTATTGATCGCGGCTGGCGGCGCTGCGGCAACTACTGCTACAAGCTGCGCAACCAGGAGACCTGTTGCCCGTGTTACACCATCAAGTGCGATGCTCAAGAGTTCAAGCTGACCAAGTCGAACAAGCGCATTCTGCGTCGCATGAATCGATTTTTGCGCGACGGCAAGCGCGAGTCAAACCCTGGCACTGGCGATGCCGATGGCGACGGCGATGACGCGGCGGGATCTGGCGAGGTCACTGCCAGCGAACCGCAGCCGCAGCTGCCTGATAAGAGTCCAACCTTAATCAATGTGGAGCAGGTGACGTCACTGGCGCAGGCTCAAAAGAAGCCAGCCAAGCAGGCGGCCGTTGCGACAGTGCCCCCGGTTCAAGCTCCAACGCTGGGGTCCAACAAATGTGGGTATATAATGCAAATTGTATTATTAAGCAAATTTATTATGCCAGGTACTTGGCAGGGGAAAGGATATATGTGTTAAACAGAGTGAAGACAGGTTCCAATGTCCGTCCGCTTAAGCCCTTTTGGTGTAGGGGAACTATGGGAGCTTTTGTGATTGATACATAGCTTATTTAACTTGACAATTAGCAGGAGTTTTCTAGAACTTGGTACCTGGTCTGTTGTGGTCGGGCCCCTCGACTATAACTATTGCTATCCATCACTAATACAATAATCCACCCTTCTTCCAGCAGCTGCCGCACCGATCTCAAACGCACCGCGTAAGAAGGCCAAGCAAATGCGATTGGAGCGCCGTCAATCCAAGCTGGGCGACACCGAGCCGCAGCCGCCGAAAGCTGTTTCGCAGGAGAAGAGTCTGCGCGACTTCCTGTCGACCGGGAGCGACACCAACAAACATCAGCTGAGGGTGCGTACCATATAGAGTTATAGTTAGAATCACTTTTTATCGGTAGACCGTTTGCAAATCCAAGACTAGTTAGCGTGCTTCTTGTGTTATTCGTTTGTTTAGTTTAGTGTGTGTTTAGTGTGTGTGTGTGTCCAACCCCCCCGAGTACGAGTCCCCCTCTTCATGTAGACACATTGTCTTGTGCTGTTTGTGTTCTTGCAGATCGTTTTGGTCGCTTCCTCAGACACACAGCGCACTTGCGCCGATGCAGTGATAGCGTTGTATCGCAAATACCAAATAGTCATTCACAACGATAACCCCGCACGCCTCACCCTAGCTAGTATGCAGCGGTTCTTGGTCAAATCGCCCTTAAAGGTAATTATAAATAAATCATTTATTATGCCCATAATGTATTCGCAGCTGCCTCTGGTGCATGTTCATGGCGAGGAATTCAAGCGAACACTGCCCGCGAGCTTCGCGCTGTACAAGAAGTATCAGATATCGATACACAACGATCCGCCCAAGGATCGGGAGGCCTATAAGGATCATTTGCAAGTGACGCCCATGAAGGTTGCCCCCTAAATTTGCATATTTCTTAATCCGCACGAGTTGAGTTCTTCGGTTTTAATCTGACTTCGACCTGCTCTTCACCATTGCAGAATGAAAAGCCCAGCGATGGACCTGAAATGGGCTATGGATCCTTCCATCAGCAGTATTGGCTGGACGACCAGCTGATTGCCGTGGGCGTGATCGACATCCTGCCAGCGTGCGTGAGCTCTGTGTACTTCTTCTACGATCCGGACTACAGCTTTCTGTCGCTGGGCACTTACGGCTCACTTAGGTAATAAATATGTCGTGAGGGCGAGGTAGAATCTTTATTAATTGATATACATATGTACTTGCAGGGAAATTGACTTGGTGCAGACCATTGCCGAGAGTGTGCCGGCCTTAAAGTATTACTACATGGGCTTCTACATACACTCCTGTCCCAAAATGCGCTACAAGGGCAAGCTGTCCGCCTCGTATTTGCTGTGCCCAGAGACTTATAACTGGTTTCTGCTAACCGATGGTAAGTTAAACGATAAGTTCACGTATCTTATGGTTGTACCTGACCATAATCTCGCCCTAGCCATTCGTTCTAAGCTAGCCGAACAAAAATATCTACGCTTAAATCCTGATGCTGAAGCCCGGGATGTGAACGAGTTCTTGATGGAGCATTTAGATGCAGTTATGCTGCTGCTAGACGCCAAAACCTGCACTGATTATAAGCATTATAAGCAGGTATGTTCGGACACTGATTAATTTCAAAGATAATATCTAATGTAATTGCGTATTTTACGACAGTTGCCTGGCCAGGATATCGACAGCGAACGCGAAACGATAATTGAGTACAGCAAGCTCGTGGGAAAGGTCTGTGCCAGCCGCATGCTCTTCGTGAATATGTCGTAAAGGATAGAATTTCTGTTTAAAGTTTGTAATTAAAATGCAGTTTCATTGTTTAATATCAATTGCTCGTAGCCAATATAATATGATGTACTTAAGTAATTCAGCTTTATCTAAGAGCAGATGTTTTAAATTAAATAATTGGAGAACGATGCCACTCAATGCGCGTTGCCTTGCTCTTCATTTGATGATAATCTCATGTTTGTAGCGGAAAAATGGAAGCAAACATTGCCGGCGTTTAATGAAAAAGGTGCTTGTCATTAATATAACGTAAGACAGACACAGGGGGACATATGTTTTCACTCATCATGGCTGCTGCTTATCGGGAACAAGCAGCTAAATGCATCAATTAAGCTTTATGGGACCCATCTCTGTTGGTACAAGTCGGATAACCAGGCAGATAATGTGGCTTATATGGCATACACAATGTGAGATAGTTGGCCAGGAAGCCAAGTGTCGCCATAAAGTTAAACCGCGGAAAGTCGCGGTTGCGTTCACAAGGGCTCGGACTCTGGAAATCAAGCTGTACACCGGGTGAGGAGGAGTGTTAACATTTATTTACGTTTAACGGCGAATATCTAATAATAAATAAAGTCGCCAATGTCAATAAAGTGGGTTAAACGCTTCTGTGGCTTTTCACTGACATTCGCCAAGTGCGCTAATTAGCCAAATTATGAAACAAGTGAACGGTCAAGTGAATTTTGTAGTCACACGTGTGTTATAGGGAGTATCTCTTATTTTAAAAATTAATTAGGCTCTGGACGGGTTTTTTGGGCTCGTCTCAATAACAAATAAATAAGGAAAAAATCTATTATAAAAGCCACTCGACTGGATTAATTAGTAAAGTTAGTACAAGATTTGTATTTTTGACTGTTAGTCATCATCCTGTTTATTGATTTACATTTTAGCACGATTTTGTGATTTTTTTGTTTAAAAATTTCGCGGCTTTTTGTCCGCAAATCGCATGCGATATTTGGCACGCTATCAGAAAGCGTTAAAAGCCAGTCGACGACGGCGAGCTTCAACCGTCAACCGTCGGCAACAATTTAAACAATTTTTAACCGTTTTCGCTGCTGCTGCTGCTAGCGCGACCGAGACTGAAACTGAAACTGCGACTGCGACGGCTACTGCTGCTGCGGCAGGTGGAAGTTTTGCTTAAAAACGTCGCCCAAGTATATATGCCATTGGCAGTCGGCGATTTAGCTTCATTCACCGCGCGACGTTCTCAGCAGTTTGATTCGTGATTCGGCGGTCTCCCAAATATACTTAAATAACAATCAAATAAAGTGAGTCCAGTGCAGCCCATTATCCAAGTCAACGAGAAAGTCAGTTTTTTGAATTTTTAAAAAACCTGCACTTGCATTTTAAACTTAGTGTTTGGCGCCATCTGATAATCATCTTCAGATGGCCGCCAATATATTTTCGGGGGCCTCTCTGTGGTGGTGGTGGAAAAATTCCATGCGAAATTTGTGCCACGAAGAAGTACGAGACGAAATCATAAGCAAAGATAAACGGAGATGAAATTTTGAGATTTGTGATCGCGATTTGTTGTGGTCGAACGGAACAGTGCATTTAATTGCAATTTTTCGGTGTAAAACCAAGGAAATCAACCATAAAAAAGTTGATACTAAAAAAATAATCTTTAAATGTCCAGTTTATAAGTAAAACTCATTAAAAAATCACTTATGAAAACTTTCGATATTTTAAAGTCCGATTTTGATCGATTTTTAATCGATTCATTACAGTATTTTTTGCACTTCTAGAGGTCAAGAACAAGAAATGTAGGCAACTGGAGAGACAAGCCCTCTTTAATCTAGTTTTATCCAAATATAAACGAATGTGTGTTTAAAGCACTTGGAAAAATATTGTTGGACTTTAATTGGAAAATCTATCTTTATCAATATATTAACAAATTATTTGTCTAATTTTGATATTTTTATACTGTAACATAATATAGTTTTTAGGGTTTCATTCAAATTTAACTTTTTAAAGAAGTATTTTAATAAATTGAAAAAATATCGATTTTAGGTAAGATACAAAGAAGAAGATATTAACATTTTCTTTCTGCGCCTGGGTATCTTTTTTTTCTTTTAAAAATAAATTAAATTCATTTAAAGATTTCAAATACAAGATTTTTTTAAAATATCGAAAAAATCGATCTTAGAAAATATCGAAAAGATCGATCTTAGAAAATATCGAAAAAATCGATCTTAGAAAATATCAAAATTTTCTTTCTGTGCGTGGCGCTAATTTCGACTCTGGTCATTTTCATTTCAGTTAACGATAAATTTGCATTTCAAATAATAACTGGTTTCGTTATTTCGATTCATTGAACCGCGACCACTATTCGAAACAATTTCAGTTTGTTTTGTTATGTATTTTTCGCTCTCGGACAAGTGATCTCTGGGTTCCGTTAATTCCAGGCCTTGGCAACCACAGCCGGGAAGCTATAATCCCCAAGTTGGTGCTGATTTTGGGTTGCTTGGACAAGGATTTGAGACTTTGGACCGAACGACGGACAGACAGACCGACTGGCTGACAGACAGGCAGGCTGATTGAAAGAAGTATCTAGGTTAATGTACAGGTTTGGGTCTTCGCAAAATATTCAGACAAGCTTTTGATTTATGCAACGATGATATATTCGGAATCGATTTTGGCTCAACAGACATATGAACATATTTGTTCGTTATGTGAAATTTTGAATTATGAATCCAAGGCGCGACAATATTTGCCACTCGTGATCTTTATTAACAAGCGCGTGCAATTTTTAGCAATTGTCGCATTGATTTCGCATTATTCAATACACCGAATAAGTGGACAGGTATTTACAATCATTATAGAGTGTATATTACATGCGCCACGTAATTGAAGACAGCACACATTGTTTTTTTTTTTCCGAAATTTAATTATAACGTGCAAAAATGCAAAAAAACGCAAATTATATGATTTCAATGGGAATTGGTGCAAAATGCCTGTTCGTTCTAGTGAGAGTGGAGGCTATGAGAACCCGAATTTCGAAAAAACAATAAAAACAATGATCTACTACAATAAAACTGGCAGCTAACTGGGTTCATTACCTGCCTCTGCCTCGATTTGTTTGTTGTCAGTTACGCTTGATTGCCGTCTCGAGTTAATTTGCAGAGTTCTACGCTCCGAAATCAAAACCAGAACCAAAACATTTCCCCATGATAAGTGCCAATGTTTCGACTTGGATTCAAAGCAAAGAAGAAAAAAAGTCAAAGAGGGGAGGAGCTGGTGCTGAGACCCACCTCAAACCATGTCAAGTGGGCAAACACCAAGTCTTATGTAAATAATAAACGCGTGTTGTGAATATCCAACGTTTTTGCTACATCTTCGGACTCCAATGCGGCTTCGTCGTGGGCTCACCTACATGTAGCAACTTTGATCCTACGATATAACTGAGCTGCGGCTGTAAATCAAATCATTTATCGGGGCAATACACGCGTGTATTACCCATCAGGGTCCACTCACAAAAGAGAGTCCACTGCGATTGCGGCTAATTGACGATTAACCTGACTCTAATGATCGTCGTTTACAAGTTAAATGACTGACTTATCACGACCAGTCCATGCGCCATATTCGACTATACTTTATACTTCTTTTTAAGACCTCTTTATGGGCCATAAATTGTCGAGCTGATTTTATGAAGTCAATGGCAACGATGTTGATAAAAGCGTAACGCTTAAGATTAGAGACGAGAGGCTGGCGTTAACTTAATTTCCTCGTACATGCCGAGGGAAAACCTGAAAAAAAGAAGCTTTTGCTTCAATGATTTGTTTAGGCTTTCAGTACAAATTGCTCAGAATGCTTTCGGTTTATCGGCAACCAGATCCCGAATGGGCCTGTAATGAGCCTTGTAATTAGAGGTTCAGTAACATACTATTAGGCCCCAAATTAATACCGAAGGTCATTCAGGGTTCTTTGATCTTGTCTCGCAAAGTATAATTAAAATCAATTTCAATTCACGTATTCGCGGTATCAATAATTTCCATCTAGTGGCAAAAATATGTTTTCAATTAGTTTCTCCCGAATCAATCATCTACGGGAATTCACATCCAAGTCACGTAATCAAGGCCCAAATCGTTGCGAATAGATCTCTGGGTCAAAGGGGCGTAGATTGCTTTTCCATATAAATTGTTCCCTCTGTTACAGTTATCTCCAGCCAGGGGATATGATATGATATATCTATTTTTGGAACGAAAAATAATAAGCTGGTAGTTGCATACGCCTAGGAATTATTTTTATGGCCAGTTGTTTGCATCTATATACTTGCAGAGGGGATCGTGCTGCTGCTGTTAACGATAAGACGGCGCTTCAGGTTCGGGTTCCTTGGTTCCATTGATAAATTTGATTGGGTGTGTTAGAGATTACTTATCGGATTCGAAGGAAACCCTGCATAAAACGTATATCTATGAGACTCTCTCGTTTTTTTGTAATAAAGGTTTAATCGTCTTTCACGATTTAAGGGAACAATTGGAAATGTGTTGAGACGTGGTCCGATTTTTTACCATAATCATTTGAATTTGCCTCCAGGCTGACGGATTTCGACGTCATAAATTATCTGTGCCATTCCACTGGGCAATAATTGAGCAGGCTTTATTTAAACTCCCGCCCAGAATTCGTGTAACCCTCTTTATTTCTCGTGTATATGCATATACTATGTACGAGAAAGTTGAAAGGCTTTTGCGCAAACATTTCTTTTGTGCGCGGACTGCAGCGGGGCAGCTGTTTAAATGCTTCAATTACCAGAAATACATATACGAAACGATGAGTTCTAAGTTAATACTATCGCGTAGATCGATAGGATAATTTGAAAATAAGCTTAGCATGCCGCCGGGTAATTACCAGATCGCATATCACTTTGTTTCCTCGATTCCGCGCTCAGCTGGTTGGCAAAACTCCGACGACATTGTCGAAACATTGAAACAGTATTCGATTGTTGGTGTGCTTAGGCATTTGATTTATTTATGCATTTTGCAATGGTCGCAGCTCGGGCCGGCCCTCACGTGCCGCCGGTTAAGTGCCAAGTGGGACGTGCTTATAAAGTTTGACAAGTGCAGTGCACGCAGACACCAAAGCCAAAGCGTTACAAACTGCTTTCGAAATGTCGGAAATGCAGGGTTAGTTCTAAATCGACCCCCAACACGTGCAACTGCGATTATCTAGTTGTTACCAGTATTATTGTGACATCTGTATGCCACTAATCGGTCATCACTTACTTAAAACTAAATAGAGTGCAATTAATCCAAAGTGTGATGGCAGTTTTATTGCTACTATTTTCCTAAAATATATAATAGAGCATTTTGATGAACGGGTAATTTATGCATAGGCACCATGATCTTTAATTCTGTAATTTTTATTTTTTGCACAATATATAATGATAATTTTCGAAATATTATTTATTTTTTTTTTTTTCAAAAAAATTGAACATTTTATTATCATTGTAAACTATATCTTAATCTCAATAGAAGCATGAAGCATCATTAATCTAGAGTGTCAAGACAGCTTTATTTTTCCTATTTTCATAGTTTTCCTTAACATAACTTAACATTTAACTTTACTAAAATAAAACTTTACCAAACTAAGAGCCGTAATTCGTAAGATTTATTGCCTTAAAATAATGACTTGTCACTGCTGTTAATCAAAATAGAAATAAATTATTTAAAAGTGGGAACACAACTTTTTTGTTTTGTTAATTTTTTTCTAAGCAAATTGTTCTTTTTTATTTTTAAAAATTTTCAAAGATTAATGGCTTTTGAAAAAAGGAAACATTTCAGGGTGATTAAGCAAAATATAAGTTTATTTTTAAGCTTATTATAATTAAATTATTCTATCTGGCGATTTGATTCTTATTGACATTTACAAATTAGTGCTAGGAGAGTTCTTAGCCATTCCTAAAATAAACCTATTAATCCTGATTAATGGATTAAAAACATAAATTCATTCTCCTTTATTGCTATTTTATGCATTTCTAATTTAAAGATCGTGTTATTGGGGTATAATTTGTGACGCCAATGGACATAAAATGTAAATGTATTGAAATTAATAGGCGTCTTTGAGATCAGGTGTTTCCAAAAATAGCTAACGTTGACGCTGGCACCCAATAACTTTATTATTTTAATTGGCAAAAAAACAAATTCGGCGGGAAGTACCCGGACCCCAAGTGATCTGCATAAATATCTTGCTAACAGTTTCCTGTTGTTTTTGCTTTTCAGCTGACACCTGACGCGCGGCACCCGGAGCCATAACAAAAGCCGCCAAAATGGCCTTCATGCCGTGCTGTAAGTACTTCCACTCCAAAATATATTGCCACACGCTCTGGGATTCGCCAAATTCCACATCAATAACGCCTCACGTGATCCGCGTTCACCGTTCGCCGGCGAGGTGAAATCCCCGTAAATCATATCAAGCTCAAATATTGAAATTTGCGCATGCGCGGCCCATTAGAGATCTGAGTCAGGTGCCCCTCATCAGGGAATAGAGAGATCTATCTGGAGATCCGATCCGCTAATTGGCCTAATCTGCTGCGAGGGGCCTGTGCCTGTGCCGCAACCGCAGCCGAAAATTAAATAACGATTCAATAATCAATATTTGCTGTCGTTCGCAGTCTATGTGCCCAAGCGGATCAACCTGGCGATCATGCTCTTTATGGCCTGCCTCCTCAGCTATATGATGCGGGTGAATCTTTCGATCAACATCATCGCCATGGTGGATGATACGAGCAGCCATGAAAACGGAACCGTGGAGGCTCTGCCCGATGTGAGTGGGGGAAGTGGGCTTAAAAATATATTTATGTACATTCCATTTTTGATTAATGCAGAAAATAAGTCGGTTTTCCTTTTTAGCACATTAAGGTTGCGAATTATTTGCTTAAATATTCCAAAAATGAAATCAAAATAAGATAATTGAGTCAAATTAAGTTCCTCGGAAAGTGAAAATAAAACAGGCCTATTAAATATTGATCTAGAAATTAAACGTAAATTGAAAATTTAATATTAAGTGCAATATTTTATTTTATGAATCTTTTACTTAATCTGAACAGCATTTACATAAACAGTATTTATTAAACATTAACTTAGCTCAGCTTATCTTAAAAATTCTTTTGAATTTCAGTTAGTAATGGTGTTATGATACAGTATCCGACCCCATAAAGTATATATTCTTGATCAGCATCACCAGACGAGTCGATCTAGCCA
>JAEIIF010002639.1:0-23365 GCA_018874455.1 Drosophila trapezifrons
GGCTTGCCTCTCGCTCGCACTTCCCAATCCTCTTTCTCCTTTGAATTCTGGGAAGAAATTTTCACCGGCTAGTTTAGCTATGACCTATACAATTTCCTGGATCTGGCAAGGCTATGCATCAACGATTATCAGTATTATCGATAGGTTGTTTCATAAAAGAGGAAGAAATAATTATGATATTCTCAATAATTCAACAAAAATGTGAAGTTAATTGTAGAATCTAAAGTTTACAAACATTCATTGTCAGTTGTCTTGCACTTTGACCGATTTTTTATAACATAAATAAAATAAATGGATAAGCAAAATTATTTGTCCATTGTAATAATTTAGAAACAAAACAATTCGGTTTTAAGTATATCCGTTTCCACTAGGTTAGTGATTATAATTATATAAATAACAGCATAAAACCGGCAAACCGGCAGTGCGGGCCGCTTTTAGTGGAAACAGCAAACTAAAAACGAGAAAATACTGAAAAGTGGAAATCCGGTATATACGCAGCACTGGGTCAGGTGGTATATTTTATCGCCAGCAACCCTGCTCTCTTTAATGGCGACCGGACCGACCGACTACTACGTGTTTGAAATAAAAAGAAATACTTCTACCGATCTCGAGAGAACCGAACGCACTCAAATTGTTGTGGAGATAGTTGTCTATATTATTTGTTGATCCGTGTGCTGCTGACGCATTCCCGTTGATCCCCCCGTTTCCTTCCTTCAACCGCCCCGGACCTCTGGAGAAAAGTGTCTGTGTCTGAGTAAAGTGCCTGCTTTATTGCCTTGCCTTGCCGTTGCCTTGCAATCATGGCGAGACTCACAAAGGTCTACAACACGGACGACGATGACTCCGGTTACGTTGGCCGCAGGAATTTGCCACTGGTGGCTGGCGATAAATTAATGGTGAGCATTATTACTAACCACCCGCACCAATTTCTCGCTACATATATGTAAGGCTAAGGCCATCCAAAAAAATGAACCCACACATGCACGCCTTCTTATGGCTGTGCGTGTGTGCGTGTGCACTTGGTCCAAAAACTTTCATAACATGATGGGTTATATGTACTTAAGTGATGATGGCTAGTTGTTGTTGTATTGGGGGGGAACTTGAGCTATGATTCTTGCCACCCACAACTCCCTCTCAGCGCCGCCGCCATGTTGTTAATCGAGAAGTGTGCAATAACAACAATGAGTCGCAGCAGCCGGAAGAACCTGTTTGTATGCAGTCACTCTCTCCCTCTCCCTGGAAGTCTCCTTATCTCTAACTCTCTCTTCTCTTCTCCCATACCTCTTTCAGATGCTAATGGACCTGAACAGCAAAGGACTGGTGATCGATAGTCCGATGATCCGCGGTCGGGACCTCGAGGAGTTCTCGCGCAAATTCAAACTGCTCACAGAGGCCGAACGGCGACAATCGCTGGAGATCGACTGCGCCAGCTTCATGGCCATTCTCAACCAGTGCGTGCAGTGCGTCGGCTGCAGGCGGCGCGTGGAGCGCCTGTTCCACCAGCTGACGGAGTCTGGGCATCGCACGCTGGATCCGCTCGAGCTGCGACCCACCAACACGCTGGGCATCGCTGAGGAGAAGCTGAAGACGCCGCAGGCCCTGGGCACGCTGCTCTATCGGCATCACGAGGTGCTCAATAACCTGCTGGATAATAAACTGCGCAACAAGACGCGATGCGTTCTGCACTCCCTCGATGCCTTCCGCGCCAAACCCTTCTCGGAGACGTGGCGCGAGGTGTGGTCCGCCATGAAGAGCAACTGCCGGAACGAGCTCACCATCATTGAGACTAAGGAGTTGCACGACGTGCTCGAGAACTACCTGAAGAAGCACAAGTTCTGCTCCGGCTGCCGGACAAAGGTAAGACATGGGCACTCTGCAGAAAGAAGAAAGCACATTCTTGATCAGCATCAACACCCGAGTATATCTAGCAACATATTCTATTTATAACTCAATGGGACAATCTTTTTTCTATTTTTAAACCTTTTCTTACTCTGCGATACTTTGCTACAACCTAATAATGTTATTCCCATTTTCTGCTAGATTGAGCGCGCCTACAAAATACTCATTGGCGAGATATCGGCTAAGGAGAAGGGTTACGCGGCTCAGTTGTACGCCCACATCCGCAAATGTGTGCCCGACCAGCATATCCACGTGAACACCAACAAGATCGAGTTCCTGGACGCACTGATCAAGCGCGCCGAGCCGGAGGTGAACGGCAGCTACTCGAAACTGCGCGAGCGCCACGCCAAAACGCTGGAGATCGCCCAGGAGGAAGTGCTGACCTGCGTGGGAATGATCATGTACGAGCGGCTGCGTCGAATTTACGTGAATCTGCGTGAGGAGGAGCGGGCATGCCAAGTGCTGGCCGCTGTGGGCGTCCACGCTCTCTGTCGCAGCTTCGACACGTTCGTGGAGCAAAAGCAGGGCATCAGCAACCTGGAGCTACTCTATCAGGAGATCAGCCGGGCGGAGCGGGCCAAGCAGCTTAAGCGCGAGCAGAAGAAGCTCAAGAAGAAGAAGAAGAAGGATGAGAAGAAGAACCTGCTGCACCGGCAATGCGAAGATGCCGAGGCCAACGAGTCCGACGACGACGAGGAGGAGGAGCAGGAAGAGGAGGAATCGATGGAGCTGGAGATAGTGGAGCTCGAACAGGAGGAGGAGGAGAAGGATGAGAAGCAAGTCGGGCAAAGCGATCCGGGAGCGGACGATGGCATTGTTCTGGAGGCGCCCCACCAGGAACCAGAAACAACGCATCCCACGTCCAATCCAACGAAATCGAAACCGAAGAAGCAATCGAAAAAAAAGAAGCAGAAGCAGCCAGCGCCATCGAAAAAGACCGGAGCACGAAAGCTGGGACATCAGCCATTGGCCAGCAGCAGCCAGCAGCCCCTGGACGACGATCACGATCACCTGGACGTGGCCAGCTGCATCTCGTCGAGCGTCGCGGCAAAAATAAATGGCGGCGACAAGTGCGAGGATTGCCTGGCGCCCATTCCCAACTGTCCTTGCGAACAGGATGTACGCGACTCTGGCTATGGCAGCGATCCCACCTCGCACGCCGACTCACGCACATCTAGCGTGGTCTCGTCGCCGGAGGGCTCAGAGGTGTCCTGTTCGGATGGGCTGTGCAACCACGACGGGCCTCACGACGAGGACCATCAGCAGCAGCACGGCTTGTTCGGATTGACGACGGCTAGCAATAGCTACGTCTCTGACTTTCTACTTCACGGCCATCAGTCGCAGTTTGAGCACAAGTTTTCATTGTTGCAGATGTGGGTGAGTCAAACGAACGAATTATGGAGAACCTCCCAGATATCATTCAGGGATTTAAAACATATTTTTATGATTTATGTATTTAACTCTACTTTCGGTTACAGGACGACTTCGACGACTACGACGACAACGAGGAGGACGAGGATGAGGACGAGACCTATTACATTCCACAGGAGGTGGTGCTGGCCTTCAAGTGCCACAGCGAGCAGGTGCAGCGTCAGCGGGAACAGCTACGCGCCACTCTGCGCGCCAACTTTGAGAGCCTGTGCCTGAAGCGCGGCGTGCAGTTGCCGTTGAAGACGAAGACTTCAAAGATGCCTGCTACTGCTGCAGCCCCTGCTGCTGGCCATATAAATAAAACGCATTAAAACCGTTGTAGTTATTCAGTCGAGCGGCGACGATTTCTAAAAATCAACGCGCGCGCATGCATTCAGAATAAATATATAATTTTTTGTTTTTGAAATAAATGAAGTATACAAGTTACAACTATCAGTAGTATTAAATATGGGAAATCTCTTAGCAATTACGACACTCCTCGTGGAACGGCTCCAGGGTCCTCAAGTCCCGCCAAGTTGGTGGCAACCCGTTGGCCACAAACTTTCCACATCGCTTACATGGCTCCATGAACAGTTTGCTGTGACTGTTCAGCCAGGTTACATAGCTCTTCACCGCCAAATCGGGCAAGGTGGGCGAGAAGAAGTGCAGCATGGCGGAATGGGCGTGCTCCTGCACCTTGCGGAACACTTCATAGCGCGACTCCGCCCACAGATCGTCGTGTTCCAGCGGCTCATCGAAACCCTTTACGGTCACCCATTCGATCAGCACGCCCTTGAACACAATAGCCGCCTTCATCACATTACTGATGGTAACAATGGCCACGGCATTGGTACCGAAGGGACGGAATATCCGGTACGAGGTGTGAGACGCCGTGTTGATCTCGCTCAGCAGCTTGTCTATGTGGCTGGGTAAAGTAGAGAATGGGTATTGGATCCATTAAATACACATAAATGTTTACACTTACTCCGGATCATTGTTAAATGAGGAAAAGGGCAGGCGCTGACGCTTCTGGGAGCAGTAGTTATACGAACGCCTCAGCGTATTCTGGTTGAGATTGTTGAATGCCAGGAAGCTGTGGTCGTGCACCTTATCTATCCACTTGTAGCTGTTCACCAGTTGCGGATACAACGCCTGCCGGTCCTGAGATGTCTCCTGTGCGAGGTAAGCCGTGTTTCCCAGGGAATAAGCTGTGGGTGGAACTTGCAATCCATTTATCAGCTGCTCCACTTCACTGCAAATGACCAACGTAAATAATAATGGATCTTCTACAATAGTTCCTTTGATTTACTAACCGCAACTGCGAGTTGATGGCTCCGAATCTCTCCTGGAAGTCGTGCACAAACTTATTCCTACTCTCCTCTACGCCCTCTCCATCGGTTCCATCAGCCAAATGCTCGAAGCACTGTTTTACATTTGATCGCAGGTTCTTGACTGCCGTTAGAGTGGAATTTAACTTGTCCATAACTCCAAAGCGGTTTAAATCCGCGAAATAAACGTTTGCTATTTTCTTTAACAACAACAAGAGATGGGCAGTGTGCAAGAGCTAAAAGAAACATCGATACATTTAGTATTTATTTCGGTATTTTTCAATGTATTTTACATCACTCGAAAAAAAGAAGTAGTAAGTATTTATTTCTTTGCGAATGATATCGTATTGCAATATCACAGGTTATCCTCTCGGAGAAATTACAAAACAAAAACTAATATTTTAAATATGTTGAAGCAAGTACTTATTATTTATTAATTGGCTGGCAATATTCGTTCTTCGATTTAAAATTAATTTTTAATAGTTAGAGCTATTATTATAACAATAATAATGAATTTAATAAGAATAATATAGTTTCTGAAGTTCCAACACCTTCTTGAAATTGGTCCATCTCTAATTAAACCATTTTCGGTATTTTTCTGCGATACATTTTTCGATATTTTCCCGCTATTCCGGCTGCAGGCAGTCTGAAGACAACTCGAAATATCAATGCCATTCGCGAGTCTTGTGGGAAAAGTTTAAAGAATTAAATTAGCGCACAAGAACAACGTCATCATGGGCAATAAGTCGTCGCTGTTTCTGCGGAACGAGGAAATCGCCCAAATCCAGGAGGAAACTGGCTGTGAGTTCGAATTTCGAAAGTGGGACCGACCCCGATAAATTTAGCCCGCCGCCAGGAGTTCCACAACAAATACGCATTTAGATAAAAATAAATATTGCAAAGGCAAACAGCAACATCGCACTGGAGTGCTAAAAGCATTTGGTCCCAAAAGATATTTCAATAATTTTCAATTAAAGAAGCCGATTTCGTGAAGGCCATTCTAAAAGGCTCCTAAAAAATTATTCAGAACTGCGTCTGAACCATCTGCTCATTTAATATATGCAACCTGAATATGCACAGGCATAATCTTCTAGGAAAAGCCAATTTGCATTTCAATTGCACCTGCACTTCCAGCGTGACGCAACCGAAATCTATAGTATAACCGATTTATGAGTAGACGGGGGCAAAAGTCACGGCCTATCAATGGAATTGGCTTTGCTAGCAATTATCTAGTGTCCGAGACCGTGTAATTTCAATATTCTGGCCGCGATAAGCTAACAATTGAAATTGCCACCGCATTTGGAACTTGTATCCAATGTTCGACCAGCTATTATCAGCCCAATTGATAAGGGTTTCCCACTCTTATCAGTCCGAGTTTATAGCCAACTAAATGGAAACTGGCGCGGTCTTCAAAGAGTCAACACAGCACACAGAAAAAAATATGTTTCCTTAGTTTCACAAAACACACCAAAATAAAAACGCGTATCAAAAAAAAAGTTTTCCTTACCCTGTTCTCTTAGAGTGCACTTACGACTGAAAGGTTATTTAAAAATCCAAATCAATCTGGATTAATCTTAGTATCTGTAACTATAAGAGTTGGAGATCCTAAATAGTTTTTTGTTTGCAAAAAGATTTTATATTTTTGTTCTTTAACTCGTTGTCCCTTTTCGAAATAGATTGAAATTTTTCAGATATTTTGAACATGAAAACACAAATTAATAGTCAAAGAGTCGAGGTATTAAAAGGTATGGTTTGTTGTCCTTGTTTATGTTTCCACATAAACCTTGTCCGGACCTGTATTAGCTAAAACAACCCAGCTAACATAAACGAATTCTAAATCGGACATAAAATAGGTTTCAAGTGCAGAATTTATCTAAAGAATGTGTAAAATATAAATGATTGTTATTTTCTTTTTGTGCCCAGTCACCCCCAACCAAATTGAGCGACTGTACTCGCGGTTCACGTCGCTGGACCGCAACGATTGCGGAACCCTCTCTCGGGAGGATCTGATGCGCATCCCCGAGCTGGCCATTAATCCGCTGTGCGAGAGGATCGTCCACTCCTTTTTTGCCGAGAGCAACGATGACCGGGTAAACTTCCGGCAGTTCATGAACGTGCTGGCCCACTTCCGGCCGCTGAGGGACAACAAGCAAAGCAAGCTGAATAGCCGGGAGGAGAAGCTGAAGTTTGCGTTTAAGATGTACGATCTGGATGACGATGGTGTGATCAGCCGGGATGAGCTCCTTTCCATCTTACACATGATGGTGGGCGCGAACATAAGCCAGGATCAGTTGGTGAGCATTGCGGAAAGGACGATTCTGGAAGCCGACTTGTGTTGCCAGGGAAAGATCTCGTTCGATGACTTCTGCAAGGCGCTGGACCGCACCGATGTGGATCAGAAGATGTCTATTCGGTTTCTCAACTGAGTTGGGTTCCCGGAATCACGAGGAAGGAGGAGCGAGTTTTTTAGTCAGTGTGTACCAAATAGTTTAGGTCGAGAGTCAGTAGTGAGGCATTCCGGTGTGTAGCTGAAACCTCTATTTTGTTTTGGAGCGCTCTAGGTCTCTTCTAGGTCAAGGAAAAGTTTATCCGTAATTAATAAGTTCTTTTCGGAAATGTAGAATTATAAACACAAAAGTTTAAAGCGTCGCAAAGTGTAAAAGTAAATAGATAACGTATTTCATAGCTCTTTAATTTATAATATTTTTTTGGTTCCAATAACACGCCGGATAACACGTATTTTTAGTTGTTATGGGAAAACAGACCTAATTTTCCATTTGTTACCTTGTTTTTTGCAGACGGAAAACTCATTCCGCTTAACGTGTAGACTCTAACAGCATTTTGTGTTTAAATAAAAGCCGAGGTGAACTTAAGTGAACATATATTGAATAGTTTATTCTGTTTTCAGACGATCAAGTGGAATAAGAGGGGGTATATGTTGTATCTGTAATTGCATTGCCGAGAATTCCAGGCGCCTTTGATCCTGTATCAGATTTATGTCGTTGTGGAAACGGCCAGCTTCTTGAGGTGCTCCATGAAGAGCTGCAGCGAGACGTCATCCGTGAGCACGGGAGCTCCGCCATCCTGTCGAAACAAGGACAAATACATTAATCAAACGATGGGTGGGGGCGGGGGTCAGGTTTCGAGGGCTTGGAGGGAAATGAGCGAGTGGAACCAACACCAAGAGAAGTCCAACACCAAAAACAGAGCAATACATATATCTGTGGTCTAAATAAAGGTCAAGGATGAATATAAAAACAAGGAATTTAAAGTATATTAAGATTGGAATGATTTCAGGACTTTCAAGACATCAAAAAGTATGTAGAAGTAATAAAAACATAAAGATAATCCTAGTTATTTAGCGTCAAAGTATGTTATCTGATTAAATCTTCCATAGACCTTAGGGATCCTAATTTAATTTACTTAGACCTTAGGGATCCTAATTTAATTTACTTAAAATAGTAAAAAAAAAAAACATATATTCTGATTCACAATTATTAGTGATAAAGAACATAAGTGAGAGGTTAAACCCATTCCAACATTAATGGATAAAGTTGAACATAAGATAACTACCGTGACATGACCAACGGACGGCTGCGCATGATAGGGGAACGGATCGGTGGACGGATACGGATTACACAATGAGGAAAACAAAATTAACATAAAACGAGATTAAGATTGAGATTTCAATTCAGATTTCGATGGCGCTTATGAGCGCTCTGCAAAGATCAGTCAGCCAGCCGACGGCTGTTGCCAGGAAACTCACCTGTCCGTAAGCGTACATGTTGTTGTGCGTCTGCGAGGGATTGACCTTGGAGAGCAAGAAGCGCGCCTGGGATCCACCGTGCTCGGTGTCGATGTACCGGGGCATGGGGAAGCGCGTCTGCAGAATCTCCTGGGCATCGTCGACCGGCGCCTGAAGCAGCTGCTTAAAGTTCTCATACTCTGGCATGTCCTGGTATTTAAGGGCACGCCACTGGGCGATCGTCTCGCCGTGATAAATTAGGATCTGGAAAAATGTATCCATCAAAAGGATGCGGTCAGCCTGGATCGAAGCTGTGTCGAGGAGCACGGGCTCCGGTGGGCCGTTGAACGAGTAGCTGTAGAGTATCGGCTGGATCATGATTAGCGACTGGGTGAGGTCCTCGCGCATTAGCATGTGTCGGTAGAATGTGGTCTCGTCGGGCGAGTTGTTGAAGACCTGCAGGAACTGCGAACGGCGCAAATGGTACATGAACTGTGGGAACAGGCTGAAGTTCTGCGACAGACGGAAGCTGTTGGGATCGTCCTTTGAGTACTCGCCGAACTTTTGGCACTGCAAGGAATCAAGAAGGTATTTATGGTAAGCTTATATATGATCTTAAGTCACTTACCAAGCGGATAAGCTGACGATCAACCCAGCGCAGAATATCAGGGCCCTCGTCCGTCTCCGCACGATAGACAACCATGCGGGCCATCAGCACAGCGGCGGCCTCCTGGTCAAACCCGGCGCTGATATGGTGCACGTTCGACGTGGCATCCGCCCAGCTGTTGAGCAAGAAAAGGCACATAAGTTAGTATAAGTTATCCAATTTAAGAACACATTTCCCCTCCTTATAGCACTCACTTCCTGGCCAGGGTGGTGACTCGGATGCGCCGCTGGCCGCTCGGGTGCTGGTACTGCGTAATGAACTGTATACATCCACGCCCTCCCTGCGGAATGGGCGCTGCATGCTGGTTAACCACCTCGAAGAAGTAGGCCACCGTGGAGCTGGGGTTCAGCGTGCACAGCTTCCACTGGACCGTGTTGCCCATGCCGATCTCCACATCCGACACCGACGGGCTTTTCACATTCAGCGACACACACGAGCCGATCCCACCGGAGATCTTCAGCTCGCGCGAGCACTTCACCTCCAGTGTGGCATTGAAGGCCATCTTCAGATCGTTGCGACTATCGCGCGCAAACACACGCTGGAATGTCTGCTTAAAGAGCGACGAGTTAAACGAATCGCCCATGACCATGTGGCCGCCAGTGGAGTTGCACAACTGCTTCATCTCCAACAGGCCGGTTTGATCCAGGGCACAGGAGTATATATCAACACTGTGCCCATTGGTGGCGGCCCTCAAAGCTAAGGCATCGAAATGCTTGATTGCCTTCTTCATGAAGCGGACGTTGTCCTTGTGGATGTCGTGGTGCGATCGGATCGGGTGCTTGAGCTCATCGTCGACCACCTGACCGGGGCCCTGGGAGCAAGGTCCACCCACGAAGGTCATGATGCGGCCCCCCGTATTCGGGTAGGTGCACTCTAGCAGACCCACTGCAATGGACAAAGCGGCCCCAGTGGAGCGCAGGTAGCGTTTGCCCTGGGGCACCGGCCAGGGATCGCGTTGCAGCTCGCTGAGCAAATCGCCCAGTGCTGCGTCGCACTGGCCGATTGGCTGCAGAAAGCGGTGCGCGGGCGGCACAGGGGCCGCTACTCCAGCCGGCTGGCCAGGAATCTGCTGCTGCTGCGGCCCCGGAGCCGCTCCGCGCCCGATACCGAGCATATCCTGCACCTGCTTCGCGGTCAGATCCTTGGTGCCGCGGAACACATAGCTCTTGGAGCATCCCTCGGCGCCCAGCTCATGCACCTGGATCATCTTGCCGAAAGTAATCAGGCCAACCAGGGCATTTGGTGGCAGCAGACTCAGCGACATTTGCAAGGAGTCCTTGAGTGCGTCCAACTCTTCCTCATCCATGCAGGTGTCTACCAGGAAAATAAAGACGGGCGGCATGGTGGGAGCCCGGGTAATTGTGTACTCAATGGTACTGAAGCCCGGAATCAACTCCGCGGGCTGGTGCTGCTCGGATATGGCTGCATATTGAGGGGGGAACTGAGAGAACAGAGGTTAAAGTTTACATAGCGAGAGTCGAGCACTTGATTACTCACCGGATTCCGCTGGAAGCAGAAATTGCACACCCACAACTTGGCCCGGTAGTCCACCTGGCACAGCGGATTGAGGATCGCCCGGCAATTGCTCCGGGTGCACAGCACAGGCTCATATTGGATCGGAGGCAGATCAGGGCGCTCCTTCAATGGCTGATAGAGGCAAGCGAGGGGCACCACCAGGCGACTCGCGTCGATGCGACTTGAGGGCCACACATTCCACGTCAGCCGCACCCCGTCGCGGTCCTCGTTCTGCTGGATGAACTCCTCGTAGGTGGTCATCGCCGCAACAACACTTAAATATACTATTTAAACGAAATAATCAAATTGAACTCCGATGCCAATTGGAAAAATCGGTCGGCAGGCCACGTCACGAATTTGACAGCTGGTCGTGACTCTGTGTCGTGCTGGCGACGGCTAATCTACTCACGCAAAACAAAACAAAATCGAGTTAGTTATTCTCCAATTTAACAAATAAACACTGCAAACTTTAATTTATATAAATAAATAAAGATAGGTCAAAATCAAGCCCCAATGTATAAATCAATTTGTACTGTAAACGTAGCAGGTCAGGGAAGATAGTTTTTAAGCGATACTATCGATTGGCGAACCGGTAATCTGCACGATTTAAAAAATTTTTAAAAATATTATAGTTTTAAAAGGTTACATACTCCTTAATAAATAATTTAGTAGCAAAAATGACTTTATTACAATTATTTTGAATAAAATTGTTGTAGGCAAAAACAAAAGTAACTACATTATTCGTTACCTATATTATTGATTGATATATATATAAACAAAATAAAAAATTAAAGGTCATGCGAGATCCCTTCTTTGCTTGATCTTCCCGTTCATTTAATTTATTTTAATTTTTTAATTTTCAAGGTATTACCCTAATTCGATATTTCGATAATCCTACTATCGCCCGGTCGAATGCAGCCCTGGGGCAGCTGTTTACTTGGCGTTGTGTGTGTGTATTTTTTAGAGTTGAGTTGTTTCTAAGATGGCGACGAAAAAAACGCGTCTTATGTGAAAAATGCAATCATAACAACTCGTCTTTTTTGCTAATAAATGTGCGCTAATTTGAAGCAGAACTAGTGAAAAACAGTGCTTAGCGTGCGCCGAGTGTTTTACATGTGAAAGTTTTGGTGCGGAAGCGTAGTGAAAATGGCCACAAATATGTATCGAGTCGGAGGTGAGAAAAAATTTTCCCCTACTCGCTTTTCTATCATCTTTCGTTATCGGCGCCGCCGTCCCACAGTGTGCGTGTCCTGTGTGTTTGTGTGTGCGTGTGTGTTGTGTCTGCGGAGGCTCCGAAAATGATGGAAGTGCATTAAAAATTGCCGAAATCCCCAACTTCGCCAATGTGTGTTATCACATAGCTGCTGAGTTCTGGCGGATAAGAAACATTCTTTTTTTTACATCCTTGGGGGAGTAGATAATGTTTAGTGTCGCAATTGCAGCGGCAAGTGTTTTCAATAAAAATCTTCTAACCGATAAGCATAAGCTTTGTGTGTGTGTGTGTGTGGCTGTATTCTAGGGCTGGGAAATGGAATTGCATTTGCCGAATTGTGATCTCCAAACGTGTGCTTGTTAGTGGGTCTGTGTGTGTGTGCGTGTATAAAAGTGTATCCAATGTTTGAGAGTGCCACCCACTTTATTGTGTTTTCTTATGCTAATGAGCTTCTGAGCATCTTTCCCTTTCCCCCGTTACGTTAGCCCTCTAACGTTCTAACAAACTCCGGTTATAACCTACTCTATCCCGCTCGCTCTCATGTGATGACGTTATTCTGTTTCTTCACCTGCTTTTTATGGGTGCTAGTGTGTGTGTGTGTGAGAGCTCTTTCAAAATGCAAATAATCTAAAAACGCCAACGTTTAATTAAAAGAACCAAAATAAATAATAAAGGTGCATGTGCGGGTGATTTAGATTGTGCGCCTTTGTGAAATTACCCCTTCCAATGGCTGGAAATAAATTAATCAGTGCTTTTTGTTTGCCATTTTTAATACCACACACATATGTACATACATATCTTTAACTGTGCTTTCTCGCTACCTCCACACTTTCTTTTTCATCTCGTATCTATATTTCGATGTTAATTTCTGCATCCGAAAAATTAAAAGAAATGCACTCGTTATGGATTTATATGTTTATTTTATTTTTTTTTTGCTGTTGCATTTTGTATTTTTTAATGGTCAACCTCCTCAGTTGGATATACGCATTTGTGTTTAATTGCTCTTTTCTTTGTATTGGTGCCCGTAATTAAGTGCTTTGTGCGTGTGCGTTTACCTGTGACGTATGAATGGGGTTTCTACTCCTCTCCATCTCCCTCTTTCGCCCCCGCCCCCCTCATTTTATGCCTTACCATTTTTTTTTTTTTTAATATTCGTTTTTCAGACTACGTCTACGTTGAGACAACGCTGAATAGTCCCTACTTAATACGGCGAATCGAGGAACTGAATAAAAACCAAACCGGCAATGTGGAGGCAAAGGTCATGTGCTTCTACCGGCGCCGGGATCTGCCCAATCCTCTCGTGCAACTGGCCGACAAACACCAACGTAAGTAGTACAGCCCACAGCCCTCCCTTCTCTGTCCGCCTTTAATATTTGTATCTATAAGTACATATACTCTTTTTGTGCGACTTAAGTGAGGTTATGTATCGCAGCCGAGTCGTTGTTGTGGCCTTCAAACAAGTTAAAAGATTAAACCGGCTAAGAACAACATGACCACCACAAGACAGACCCCAAAAACATAGAAGGCGGCATTGTGGGCAATGTGTCACTCACCACTCCTCACCTCTAATAGAACCACACAAGCCCCCCACTCAGCCGAACCGAGGGGACAACCGAAACCCCCAAACTGAGGCGAAGCAGCCCGACGAACACCCAGAACCGCAATTACAACAAATGCAAAGTCGGTGAAAAAACGTATTTCGTCCAGCATCCATCCGTTAGTGGCACTCACATAGCTCGTATCATCAGCAACAATTTCTGCAATACAAAGGTTATAGGGGCCAAAGATTACTATACCAAGAATTCTTATTTATTATTTTCTTTTTATAAGCCTTTTTCTGGTAAAAGAAAAAAAGATTTGTGGGGGATTTAATATAAATAAAAACAAAGCTTAGCACATATATAAGGTTATTTAGAAAATGTACCATTGCTTGACTTATTTTGTTTTTTAAAACTGATGTTTGTTAGAAATCTAAAACTAAAACCAGAAAGGGCTTTTATACTTGATTAAATAATAAAGACGTAACTTAATATCATACTTAATCCTCCTTTAAAGGGACATTTTTAATTTCGATATGCAGAAAGGTTGAAACCCACACCGACAGTTGCAAAGATTTTTCAAAGATAATGAGCTGAGCTGCACTGTACCCTTGGTGTTGTGGTTGCTGGAGTTTTTGCTGTTTTCGGGTGGCTGCTAGGCGGCGCCGGCGTCAATGCGAATGTGATACTCTCGGGGCTCGGCTGAAGGTAGACTTGCTGTCTACATCTGAAAACCTGGGCCAAACATATATATCCGTACCCACGGATACTGTGTGTACTTGTGCTGTGTGCTCTGTGTGTGCACGAAAATTTGCAGCCAAGGGGTAGAGGTTTGGGGCTCTGGAGGGGAGAGTGGATTGTAGGGGAGGAGGAGAATGGAGCTATAGCAATGTGGCACACGCAGCGAGGCGCGCTTTGCATTCGTGTATACATACACACAGCGCCTTCACCCCTCGCCACCCTGCATCCAGCCCATTTCAACGCCTCTCCAAAAAGAAATACAAAAAGGCCCTCATCAGCCCAACTGGGCTGTGAGTTTTTGGCTTTAACCACCCACTCGAATTTGATACGTGACCCAACGGAAAATGCGTTTTCCATGGGGCTGGCGGCCTCCACCCCATGACATGCGCCAACAATGCCCATTAACGCAACCCCTTTTAGCCCCAAAAAATCATCGAAGCCCATAGCTGCCTCCCCTTGCTCATTATTACATGTTCTATATATTTTTTATTTTTGTCTGCGAGTTTTGAAAAGCGTGCGCCGTGTGTTTGCAGGCCACTTGCTAATTAGGCATTAACAATTAGCGTAGTTTAAATTCAGAAATTAAAGTCATTCTGACGCGAATATTCGTGGTATGCGGACTCTCTGCCTACAATTATTAGTTAATATAGGAAAGGCTTGATTGAAGGCAACATCACTTAGTTTTCTAAGCTTTAATTACCTTTAATAAAGGTCTGTTACCTTTTAGTGCCTAAAATTGGTACTCTCACTTATTGCCAACGACAACGACTCTTAGAAATTTCAGTTTATTATCAGACCGCAATTTCAGCTTTGTGTTACTTGTTTATTATTATCTTAAATCATAAATCTTGTATATAAACATATTTCCCCAACAAATGCACTAAACCAACATATATATGATACTCTTCAATAACAACTAAACATTACGCAACACATCATCAGTGGCCACCGCTGAGGACTCACCGCTGGCGACAAAGTTGAAGAAGACCTGGCTCCGCACACCCGTGGGCGAGGAGCAGGCGGCGCAGGCTGTGCTTGATCCCTCAATAGGTACCTCCTTCAACTAAAGAAATCACATTAGCTTTGGAATGCACTTCTGTTTACGTAGATCTCTTTGTACATCTTTAAACCTATATATATTTATTTTGTACGTCTCCAGTGGGTCAGGCTTCAAAGTTTCTGTAGTTTTTAGCTGGATATTATTATTTCCGATGGATTTAATCCATAAAAGTAGTTATTTTGTAAGTTGAAATAAATATTTGCCTGTAATGTGGTAATGTTTGAACCTATTTTCGTAGATTATTAGGCTATATTTACTATAAAAACGTAGCACGAAAATATATTAATGATTTAACAAAATTATTCTATTAATTATCGAAACATTGATTTACATTAATCCCTGTAGAATTGCCAGGTATTGTAAGGGATAATCATATGTATATGGGTGCACGAAATAAGCTGTGGGTTACTGTAATTATATCTTCCAATTATTTATACGAAACAAAACTCCATAATCGTAATTTTTCTAACTTGTACCTCCTAAAACACTTTACTTAATTTGTAGTTTAATAATTGAATTTCTTAATGACTGTTTAAATACCTCTTTTAGCTTCTTTTTATATCCCTAAAGTTTTAATAAAACTAAAAATTAAATGCCGTTCGATTACTCATTGTTGGTTTTTCTTTAATTACAGCCGCCCTGGATGAGGAGCGCACCAGTCCGACGCAATCGTCCGGCGGTGCCAGCTCAGTGACCGGCAATTCTGGCACCACCAACAGCAACAACAGCACTGCCAGCGGAGGTGGCAGCGGCGGCGGCGGCAGCGGCAGTGGAGGAGCAGGCGGCGGCGTAGCGGAGAAGGGCGAGGCGCTAACCAGCAAGCAACGCTACCAGATCAAGCATCGCGAGCTGTTCCTCTCACGCCAAGTTGAGTCGATACCCGCCACACAGATCCGAGGCAAGTGCTCGGTGACGCTGCTTAACGAGACGGAATCCCTGCAGAGCTATCTCAATAAAGACGTGAGTTGGTAGTAGTTTCTTCGGTCAGGAATCGGAGCGAGGATGCAAATTGGAACTAAAAATAATCATACCTCTTTTTCTCCGGCTTCCATAGGACACATTCTTCTACTGTCTGGTGTTCGATCCAAATCAAAAGACTCTGCTCGCCGACAAGGGTGAGATCCGAGTCGGCAGTCGCTATCAGTGTGATATACCCGCGAAGCTCAAGGACACCGCCATGGATGAGCGCAAGCTGGAGGAGCTGGAATCGCTGGTGTGGACGCCCGAGCACAGTTTGACCGATCGCAAAATCGACCAGTTTCTCGTGGTCTCGCGTTCCATCGGCACCTTTGCCCGTGCCCTCGACTGCAGCAGTTCGGTGAAGCAGCCCTCGCTACACATGTCCGCCGCAGCCGCCAGCAGGGACATCACACTGGTGAGTCGAAGAAGATATATCCCTACATATTCCGTACATTAATCTGAGTCTCTTTTCAGTTTCACGCTATGAACATTCTGCACAAGCATGAGTACTCGATCGAGGAGGCCATGTCCTCGTTAGTTCCTTCCACTGGGCCCGTGCTCTGTCGCGATGAAATCGAAGATTGGAGCGCCTCGGAGGCAAACCTCTTTGAGGAGGCTCTGGACAAATATGGCAAAGACTTCAATGACATTCGACAAGATTTCGTAAGTATTTTATTAAGGATTCAGATGGTAATCTTATTTGTAATATAATTCAAAACAATTTCCTCCTATAGCTACCTTGGAAGACGCTGAAACAAATCATCGAGTATTACTACATGTGGAAAACCACCGATCGCTATGTGCAGCAGAAGCGCGTCAAGGCCGTGGAGGCGGAACTGAAGCTCAAGCAGGTCTACATACCGCAATACAACAACAATAATGGCAACAAGGGCAACGGATCCGCTGTAAAGGCGGCGGGCGGTGGTGTATACAACGGCACCACCACAAACGGGAGCACCGATCTCTCCAACAATGGCAAACCCTGCGAATCGTGCGGAGCAACCAAATCATCACAAGTAAGCCCACTATTCGATTGTATATTCTCTTATTAACTTGCAATCTTTAAACCATAGTGGAACTCGATCAGTACCGGGCACAGTACGTGTCGCCTTTGCCAGAGCTGCTGGGAATATTGGCGCAAGTATGGCAGTATGAAGTCTGCGACTAAGGGCGACAGTGGTGGCGACAGCAGCGATGCCAAAAAGAAGGCATTGACTGCCTTGACGACGCCATCACTTACGTCAGCGATATCAGGTGCAGCAGGTGCAGCCCCCACTGCAGTGGTGGACCTTAATGACGACGACAAAATCAGTGATCTTTCCAATCGTCAGTTGCACAGGTAAAATAGATTACTTTGCAAGAAAGTTAAGTCTAAGTTCTTCTTTTTCCTTAGATGCTCGATTGTCAATTGCGGCAAGGAGTTCAAGCTGAAGACCCACCTGGCACGCCACTATGCGCAAGCGCATGGCATCGCCATCAGCTCTGGGTCGCCGCGGCCCATCATGAAGACGCGCACTGCCTTCTACTTGCACACCAATCCCATGACCCGAGTAGCGCGCGCAATCTGTCGCAGCATCGTCAAGCCGAAAAAGGCAGCGCGACAGAGTGCGTACGCCATTAACGCCCTGCTGGTTAAGCAAGAGTGTAAGTCTCGAATAGATTCGATCTCGTGCAAAACAAATCTAATCCACGTTGGTTTTCCATTTTCATCTCTCAGTTACGAATCGTATTAGTGGTAAATCGCAGGCTGAGATAAAAAAATTGCTCTTGCTGAAGCCGAAGGATCGGGGAAGCGTTACCAAGATCGCCAATCGTCTTGGGGCACCGGGCAGTGGTCCGCACGAGTGGCTCATATTAACGCCCAAGGACAAGATGCCTCTGCCACTCTTTGTCTCATTCCCTAAACCCCCAAAAGCGGCTGACGGTAGCTTAGTGTACGAGCGGGTGCCCAACAAATCGCCCGATATTGTTGCCGTTTCGGCCGACAAGGAGCTTACCATAATTCCAACGCAAGCCACTTCGACGATACGGAAGCGCGCCCACGACGATCAGCAGCATCTGAATGGCACTGAAGGTGAGTGGCAACGGCCTTAAAAAGGTTATCCTGCTTACATATACATTTCAGTTACTATAGTTCCCAGCGGACCGCCGGCTAAGCGTCCCAATAAGGATCCAATGCCCTCACATTGTCCCAGTCCCGAACAGTTTGCGGCAATGATGGCGGCATCCGGACAGCCGCTCTCCCGGCATCATGTGAGTAACAAACAGGCCTTTATTTAATTAAAAATAATCCACTGATTGATGTGTTTTTGCCATTCCCAGCTCAATGGTAAGCAGAAGATTGCGCAAATGGCGCGCGGTGGCAATGGACGCAAACAGGTCATCAGTTGGATGGATGCACCGGACGATGTTTACTTTAGGGCCAACGATCACCACAAGTAAGAAATCAGGATCAATAGATTTGACATTATTATTATATATTCTATGTTTGTCTTGCAGAAAAACGAGAAAAATACTCTCTGCCGTGGATTTGCGACGTGCGGCGCGCAAACCATGGCGCATACTGCCTATAAAGCCTGCGGCGCCAGAGCCGAGTAGCAGGCCCATTGAATCACAAATTGTCATACTGGACTGACCGTCGACGGCAAACAAAATGGCAAAATCTGGTGCATCAGGGGCAGCGGCATCGGCATCGGCAACCAAGTTGTTGTTATCGTCATCAGCAAACAGATTCGACCAGCAGCAGCAACATCCTCCATTTCCATATACCATGGATGCACTGCTTAACTAGCGCATTCTCTGGTTCAAACGGGCTTGCCATGTACATACCCCCAGGAGCATGAACACTCCCACAACTCCCACAGTACAGACAGACAGACCAACAGAACAGGCATTAACTTAGGATCAGTGTAGTTACAGCCTCACTGTACGTAGGAAAAAAACAAGCAAACACAAATCCACTTTAATAGCGCTTAAATAGGTATCTTTTTTAAACAAAGCAAAAATAGTAAGATAAAGAGTGTTAAGCAGTGAGCGAGAACCACAAAATATTTATAAATAATTTATATAATTTTTAAAATTACAATCTCAACACCCACACAACATAACACACACGCTACACACCAACAACACTTACAGAGTGAAGGCATCTGCATTGGTCTATCTTTTAAATATATGCATGTGCGTTCTCGATATACATATGTTTTCTGTCGCTTTAAAGTTTTTCTCTGTTTAATTTCCTAAGCCTAATCCTAGCTAAGAACCAGATACGTAATTATGAAATTAAAGGCCTCTTCTGAACGCTTTATTTTAAATATTTGTCAGTCCAAGTTTGAATTGAATGCACATAACAGAGATATTGGTAATTATTTTTGAATGCTTCGATAAGATTTGAAAAGATAAAAGATTTAAAATTGTTAATAAATGTGTGACACGTGCAAAATTTTAGAAAAAGTGATTACAAATCTTACGCTGTAACTACTTACTAATCGAAAAGAAACTACACTAAAGCAACAAAAAAATTGTACAGTAAAAAAGTAAAACGTTAAAAATTCGAATAAAATGTATTTTCATAATTTATGTAAACACAAACAAACGAATGTTCAGTAATCTAAAGAGCTATTATCATACTCATCCCCCACACACACACACACAACACACCCGCATCTAGCATATATTATTGACGCATATAAATTTATAAGAATCTAAGCCGCAATTACATTTAAAAATGTATCCATAACACACAGACGAAGGATCATAAGAAATAATGACTTAGGATAGGGCTGAGCAGGGCAAGCGCAAACCAGAAGAGCACAGAGAGGAGGAAACCCATTAAAATTAAATGATTATGATGAAGATTTGATTGTAAGCCAACAACCAACATACTTTTAACTTACGACCTAAGCAATTTTTGTAAAATAATAAATCACTTCAAATTAAAAATGTTAGTTAAGTGAGGAAGAGCGAATAGGAACGAACGAACGAATCGAACGCTGCTGCAACTGATAATGTCAAACACAACAACAGTCTCCGACACACAGCCCGGGATGAAGGCGCCGTGGGTGATGGAATATCCAGCAAATAGACTTTTTAATTGGTTTTCATTTACTTCCCGAACAAAGATCTTGAAGACGAGCCGCCGATTAAAAGCAGCAAACACAATAGAGACAAGCAACAGATGCAAATCAAACAGAGCTGTATACATAATTATATACCTATATATATATTATATACAGATATACAAATATAACAGTAACAGTGGATAAATACAGTACGCATAAACATTTTTACAGAGCAAGAAAAAAGAGAAATGACGCAGCAATGGCGGCGGCAACAGAGAAGAAAACGTTTTCCAAATAAAGTTTTAAAACTAAACACTTTTCCTAAAAATATGTCAACTTTCGTAAATTTTATTTCATAAAAATAGTTAACAATCTTTAGATCTCTACTCGGAATAGCTGGCAATACACAGCGAGGCATTGGTTCCTCCGAATCCAAACGAGTTCTTGAGAGCAACGCGACGCTCCTGCCCAGGCCTCCATTCTGCTGCTTCCCTCACCACGTTCATGGTCACGTCCACATCCAGCTGCTCGATATTGATGGAAGGCGGCAGCCGGTTCTCCGAACAAGCGTGCGCCACAAAAAGGGCCTCCAGATTGCCCGAGGAGCCGAGCAGGTGACCGTGGGCTCCCTTTGTGGAAGAAACCCGCACCTGATGAGTGTGCTCGCCAAAGACGCGACCTATGGCGTGCGATTCAATGCGATCGCCGGTGGGCGTGGATGTGGCATGGGCATTCACGTACGTAATCTCCTCCGGACTTATTCCTGCATCCTGGATGGCCCTTTTCATTGCCAGGGTAGCTCCTTCGCCGTTCTCACTCGGTGAGGTTATGTGAAAGGCATCGCCGGACAGGCCGTAGCCCAACAACTCAGCTAGGATGGTGGCTCCTCGCGAGCGGGCATGCTCCAGTTCTTCCAGCAAAAGAACGGCGGCTCCCTCACCCATCACAAAGCCATCCCTGGATTTGTCGAAGGGTCGTGAGGCCACCGCGGGGTTATCATTGAAAGCTGTACTCAGAGCACGTAATCTGCAAAAGCCGGCGATGGAGAGAGGATCTATGCAGGCCTCACCACTTCCGGCGAGCATCACATCCGCGTCGCCGTTCCGAATAAAGCGCATGGCATCGCCCAGGGCATGGGCGCCGGTGGCGCAGGCTGTGGACACCGAGTGGTTGGGTCCTCTTAGCCCATGCCGCATGCTGATGTGACCGCAGGCCATGCTGGGCAGCAGCCGTGGGACGAAGAAGGGGCTCACACGGTTATATCCTCGCTGCAGTTGCTGCCAGGCGCCGTAGACCTCTGTAAGATCGAACATTCCCATACCCACGCAGACGCCGAATCGCTCTCGCTGCTCTTCGCTCATGTCCTTGGGGTTCAGCCTCCCAGTGACCAGAGCCTCCTCCGCAGCCAGGACAGCCAGTTGGGTCGCCGGACTCATAAGCTTCATGTCCGTCTTGCTTAGGGGTTTCTCCGATTGCAGCTTGTCCCTGTTGATCTGAGCAGCTACCTGACATGGCAAGCCTTTAAACTCCGGTCCCAGTTGGGAGATTGCCGATTCCCCGGCTAGGATCCGCCGCCATGAATCAGCTGCGTTGTTGGCCAATGGAGTCACAGCACCACTTCCCGTTATCACCACTCGTCGGCGTCCGGATTGTGTGGAGGAGTTACGCGTTGGGAGGAGTGTCAATAGATTAAAACTTCTTAAAAACCGCATTTTGGTGTTTACATGATCAGGTGAGCGTGACCGTGTTTTGACCGTTAAAATATCTAAGAATTACTTGTGCCAGTGTTGTTAAACTGTTCGTCAAATAAGCGCCGAAAGTGGAACTGTGGAATATGGAACTTGTATTGCTTTTATAAAAAAAATACATACAAAATAGTGTAATTAATTTTTTAATTGCTAAGCTTAAACAATTTAGCCATTAATTATCCGTACATATAAATGAATATAAAAACATTGATGCGATAACACATCCCACACCGATATATTCGTCTTGTTTTTAGTATGACCATGTCGAAGTTGAATTTAAAAATTGCCGGGAAAGAAAAACCCTTGCAATATCCATGGAGAATATGGACATTCCAAAAAGAGCTGCTTTATTTCGCATTTTATATGGCAGTTGTATGGAAGACTGGAACAAATCTCTTATTGCAACACTTTTCGAGTACGAACCTAAGGTAAATTAGGTTATTTAGCAATTCCAAGACAGTTGGAAATAAATGTTGAGTCCCTGAAAAATCAGAGTTTTTCTCTTCTTCTCTGCTTAATATTGAAGATCATTCCTGACACATGCTTTTATTTATTAAAAAATAAATAACAAATAGTAAAATATTGCATTGTATGTAATATTGCATGTGTATTAGGAAATAAATACTCTTAGCCATCTAGCATTTGAAATTTTTCAGAGCCGTGGCTAAATTGATACTGAAATTGTTCCCCTGTCAATATCAAGTCGAGCGATTTGCCATATCACCCGACGCTGTGTTTTCTAGGGAGCCAAAAGCCCGTAGTATCTGTTTGAAAGTAATGATTCGTTGGCACTTTTCACCGTCAGCAAAGAATCAAGCGGCTAAATCGATGTGTCATCCTGAGAAGGCTTTAGTAGCACCTTGAGTGAAGCCTGAACCTACCTCTGAAGGAGTCGCAGTCTAGAGTCGTCTTTGTTTACGCTCTGAGCAAGCGATAAGGTAAGCGTTCGACTGAAGTCGGCTTATTCTTGGAATATAAAAACGGAGTCGGAATTTGGACGGTCAGTTTTTGATTTGACTTTCTACGAGAGCGGACATATTGACAATATAGAATCATGATCGGAATAGTGCTGATGATCGGGGCCGTGAGCCTGCTCTACGTGTACCTTAAGTGGACATTCAGCTATTGGGACCGTAAAGGATTTCCCTCGGCGGGAAAGAGCATTCCTTTCGGTGTCCTGGATTCCGTAAGGCGGGGAAAGCGATCTTATGGTATGGCCATCTACGACCTGTACAACTCCGTGAAGGAGCCGGTGATCGGGATGTACGTCACCCTGAGACCCGCTCTCCTGATCCGTGACGCCGAGCTGGCCCACAATATGGCCGTCAAGGACTTTGGCAGCTTCCACGATCGCGGAATTTATGTCGACGAGGAGAACGACCCCATGTCGGCGGGTCTATTCTCAATGGAGGGAGCTAATTGGAAGAACCTGCGTGCCAAGCTGACGCCCTCCTTCACTTCTGGAAAACTGAAGGCCATG
>JAEIIF010002648.1:0-19898 GCA_018874455.1 Drosophila trapezifrons
ATTGCATACTTTTAGACACCTTTTAAAGTGATTTCAAAACCCTAGTGATTTCTGGAGCATTCCAGGTAGTTATGACTGTGGCTTAATTTTTTTTATATATAGAAAACCCTAAGATAAAATCCTAATGAAAATACAAGAGATTACTGAGATTTCTATTTAAATCCTTTGTTGTTGTTTCGTTTCTAAGTAGAAATAATAACTTAAATAATTACTCTGATTATGTATTTAATATTTAAATAAAGTCTAGGTTTGAGGCTCCAAAAATAGAAGCTTTTTCTAGGAAAACATTCGAAAACCTCTTTAGATTTTCCTCTCAGTGCCGCAGAGGCCTTTTCCTAAACGTGCACAATTGGTGTTCGAGATATTGAAAATGACTTTAAAGTCAGCCACAGCTGTGTCTTCTGGAGCTCCTGCTGCCTGCTCCTTGCTCCTGCGCTTCCTGAGCCTTCGTCCAGGTGGCTTTTGGTCCTGTTCCTGCCTGTTCCTTTGGGTGCCTGCCGCCGCCTTCGACTTGGGGCTTCATAATTAAGTATGCGGTTAGCACGCACACCGATGTGCAATTGCGGACCGAGGAGCAGGAGCTGGGAGCTGGAGTTGGAGCCGTGGCCGGAGCAGGACTAAACAGGACTTGCGACCAGGAGAGACGACGTACACAACTGTCACCGCTGCCAGTGGCAGTGCCTTTGGGACAGCTCGCGCGCCAGGATTTATGTGCACGACAAACAAACGACCACCGCAGGACAAGAAAGCGCTTAAGAAGTGCCCTTGCAGAGGGGGGTTTTCCAGCAGCAGCAGCTGGAGGAGGAGGAGGAAGAGAAGGAGGAGGAGCAGGAGGAGGAACAGCAGCAATCCAAACAGCTGCGAGAGACAACAACCGCACCACGACGACTATCGACCAGCGACCAAGGTTGTTTTGGAAAACCAAGTTATTTAGCCACGAATCGAATGAAATGTCGCGTCCTCCTGCTTCGCGCCTCACTCCTCCTTGCTGCTCCACTCCTCCCTGCACCCTGCTCCCTGCTCCCTGCTCCTTGCTCCCTCCTCCCTCCTCCCGCCTCCACTCCATCTCTAGGCTAAATGCCACCCGACATTTGGGACACATTTACCAAAAACATTTTACGTATTCAGAAGTAAAGTTTTGTTGCTTCGCTCGCGCCGCCGCCGCCGCTGCCAATGCGGTTCTTGTCGACTGGCTAACTCCCCCCTGCTTCTTCCCAATCTCCCTGCCCTGCAACCCCTCAAGGATAGGCCCCCCATCTCCTCCTCCTCCTCAAGGATTGTGTTTGCATTTCGCATTTGGCTTTGCTGCTGCTGCGGCTAGTGGCAAGTTGTTGTCTTCATAACGCGTTGTCGTCGTCTTAGTTGCCGTTGGGCTGACTGGCTGGGAGTTCATAGCGAAACTTTAACCAAAACATGGCAAGGAAGGCAAAAAATAAGAAAGAGGAATGTAACCCGAGTCCTGACTAGGAGTTTCCTAGCACTGAATGGTTAAGACGGGAACGAAATATTGAAAATATCGATATTCAAAACGAGTTAGGCGCTAAAAAGATCGGTAGTTGGAAGATTGATAACTTGAAGATCGATATATAGAATATCGATAACTTGCAGATCGATATATAGAATATCGATAGTTTGGATATCGATATATAAAATCAAGATAGATTGGATATCGATATATAAAATCTATATAGTTTGGATATCGATAACTGTATGACCGATAACTTACAAATCGATACCTGGGAGTGACTGCTAGATAAGAAACTGTCCCTATATTACATATTACAACAGCTTACCGAAATTCAACTAGAAAATCTTGAAAATATCGATATTCAACCCACGTTTCGGCGCAATAAATCGATATAATATCGATAACTTGAGTTTAATTAAAGTCTGGAATTAAAACAATTATAAAGAAATTAAGATCTAAACTGGTAATATATAAATTAAACATGCTTTCAAGAGGCTTCCAGTAAAAAAGGTTAGTTGTTCGATATATCTAAGAAAATTTCGATAGCCTTATCGATATCCTTATCGATTACCGATATATTTTTATTTACTACATTTCAGATCTAATAATTATTAAAATAATTATTAAAATTATTATAATTAATTCATTATGACACAACATACCCCTATCGGTATAGGGTACCGAAAAAAAGAGCACACCATATAGTGGCGGAAAAGCGCAGAGAGGTCGGGGAACGTTTTGGGGTTAGGACAATAATACCCACAGACGTAGGCCATTTAAAGGCGAGTGTGGTTGGGGCCAGAATTATGCTACTCGGAATTTAACAAATGACAAGCGAGCGGCGTCTCAATTAGCCAGACAATTCGAGGGGAAAACGGAGGCCGGAGAGCGGAGATGTGCCCGGTTCTTGTTATGCAGATTTTGTTCGCGATGATGTCTCTATATATGTGTGTGTATATATGCCAGGAAATACATGCCAAGATATGTAAAATACAGCAAAATCAGGCACTGAGGGAAAAGGGTATACAGGGGACTTATATTTAAGACTTAAATTTCCTTTGGAAACTGCTTCAATAACTATATTTATTTTTTACATGATTTAAGTAAGAAGTTTACTTATGTTTTGTCTTATTTTTTTCTAAGCTGCAATCCCAAGTTTTAAAGGTAATTTCGCCCAGTGCTTCGCGAATATAGTCTAAGGAACCGAGGACGGTTCACACGCAGCGGGCACACACAATTCAAAACACATAAATATATAATATATATACACACAAATACGCGTAACGACCTCATTAGCATAATAACGGTAAGTAATGGAAGAAAAATACCATTAAACAACACTTTATGACTTTCTTTCTCATACGACGACTCACTCGAAGGGCGGTGTGTGCCGAGTGTGTGTGTACTGTGTGTAAATCTCAGCTTTGTAGGCCCAGCATGTGCGACGACGACGCCTAATCAACTGAACATTGAATTGCAGCTAGAAAAAACACAAAATAAAGCTAAAGCGGGGGTGAAATATTGAAATTTAAGAGGCAGAGGAGGAACAACATCTTGAATTTTGAATAGAGAAATACCTGCGAGGTCTTGTCATATTTAAATAATTATTTTTAGACATTCTTATGCCACTTATAGTGCACTCTTAAGAACCATATCAAAATACTATATATTTTGATCTCACACTTTACTAAATATATAACCTACAACCCTTCTTTATTCCCTTAATTTTTCTTTTACAAAAAATCACAACTAAGTCAAAATAATAAGACCTTGCCTTGCTCTTAATCAACTTTAACTTTCTCGTATTACTTTCGCCCAATCTCTTGAAAATATTCATCAAGAACTTTATTCAATTTAAGGTCGTGGGTTTAATTACCCAATTTCGTAGAAAAATCTCATCTGTTGTCAAAATGGAAATTGCTTAATTTCCAATGGAAATTTTACGCTTCTTTTTCGAGTCATTTATTTGCATTTTCCCCCTTTTTTTTTGGTGTTTTTGTGTTTTCTTAGCGAATTTATGGGATTTGTGTGCCGTATTTCTTTCTGTTACAGCTTCTCAGGGCTGCAATAACATGTTTAAAGTATGTTAAATGATGCTGCGACCTCGGAAGAGCCCCCCCAAAAACGTGGCTTGGCCCAACCCCTAAAACAGGTCTCAACCCCTTGTGTCCCTTTGGACAGATAAAAGTCGAGCGAGCGAGCGCGCGCCCATCCCAACCCAGGGCCCGAAAAAAGAGCGCTCCTTGTTTATTTAGGTCTGAGCTAATAAAAAGGCTTACCATCTCAATAAAAGTATTTAACACAAGCGTTTTACTACACTTGAACATTATTTTTTCTTCCTCGGCTGTCATTTTTTCGTTGAGGAGCTCAAAAAAATAGAAAAAAAATACAGGAGAAGGGATCCCTTGGTTTTGCAGTTGCTCATCTTGGCCCCCTTTGTCTTGGTCGTCGCCGTCGCCGTCTGGTGTATCGCTCACAAAGGAGCTGTGGAAGCTGGGAAGGTGGACCCCGGTTAAATCCCTTAATCTATGGAAATGCTACGCAATTACCACGACAAGCCGCTCCATGTGACGCGCTCTGGATGCTGATGTCTCGTCCTGCCCTGACCCTTTTTTCGTTGTATTTTTCATCCTTTTACGGTCACCGGCGGGACGTGGCTGGTGGCCTTTTTTTCTCTATATATTTATATTCGGGAGTGTTTACACAACCAGTTACAAAGTGCAGAAGCCAGCCGGGAGCAGGATCTGGACTTGCGAGTCCTTTTCCTTGGCCTGGCTGGGAAGACGAGACCCTCACGTACCGGGAGAGGGTCGTCCGCCTCGCAACAAATCAAATTTGCATACCAAGTATTATCGGTATCAGTGGCCCCGGAGGAGGAGGTGGAGTAGTGATACTCCATCGCTATCCCGATGATATGGGGCGACCTTTGACAGCCAGAAAGGAAGGATATATCCCTTTAAAAGCTCTTAATTTATATTAGAAAATTAATTCCTGGACTCTGTCACTATATCCCGAAGCACACACCTGGGGAAAAGGACTGCTGATGGCTGTATCCATTAGCCAGCCTGCTCGTCAGTTGCAATTTGCTGTCACAGGCAGGGCGAAAACTATGCAACAATAATTGCAATTCACTGTAATTATGATTGATTGATCCTGGGAGCAGGGGGAGGGACAGCGATGCTATCGATAATTGCGAAACTATGATGAGGAGGCCAGAACTCCATCCCCCATCCCTTGGAGCGGCGCTGTCAGTGTCCGGCCGCTAATGATGAACTGGAAATGTGCCGCAAATGTGATTGAATCTACGCAGAGAACTTGCCCCTTTCCGGGAGGGAGCTGCCAAGGCAGCGAAATTAAATTAGAAATATAAATGGAATTAGTAGGAAGGCAGGGAAGGGAAGCACAATCCGCACAGGAATTGCCATTGAGCAAATAATTAAATAATAAGCGAAAGCCGAATCATCCCGCATTGGCAATGGCAACCTCTCCGACTCCAGCTCCAACTCCGGCTCCAGCTCCCTCGCGACTTCACCTGAACGTGCTCCGTGTGCTCCCTCTTATTACGAGCACATTACCAACTCCTCCTCCCCATCCCCTTGGTCTGGCACTTGTAATTATGGCTAGAAAACGAATTCCGAATTCCATTTTGGCCAAAGTAAAAGGGCACCTCAATAACAATAAATCGATTCAAGTGCGCGTAATCGGGCAAATGTTATCCAATAATAAAAATAACAGCGCCACTTCAGGGGGGCTTTTCCGAGCGAAATGGGCATGACAATAAAACAGATCCCACAGAAAAATCCATTAGGGGAAACCCCCAAATGTTTTGGCCAACTAAATGATGCTCTGTATGGCCTTAATATTAGTAGTTGAAAGTGTTATTAATTTAAGAATTATATATAAAATAGGTAGGGGATTATAGAGTTCTTTAATGTATATCCAATAAATTTAGCCCATGAATCCTTACTGAAACCTCCGTACTAAGGAAGTATTTTCTTCAAAAATCAAAAGATATTCTTGTAATTGTTTCAATTGATTGAAGCCCTTGAAGAACTCGAAAGGAACAAGGGTTTAACTTTTCTAGAATGTCCCAAGAGGAGTCCCTCAAGGGGTACTCCCCGACCTATTTTTTCTGGATTTCAATGAGCGGCAAATCAAGTGCAAGACCATTTAATAAGGACATGGCGGCCTGGGATCAGGTAATCCTGGCAGCGGAATAACGAGCCCATTAAAGCCACTCACCTGTGTGTGTGTTCCGGCAGCCAGGATTCGGAAGCTAAAAGCGCGACGTCGTTTGGCAATTTCGCCAATTTTGCGACAGTTTGCCGCCGTCATCAACAAGAGATCAAGTTGCCATTGAACCGCCGCCGCCGTTGCCGCCGATGATGATGAGGATGTGGATGCGGGATCCGGGATACACGGGATGTGGCCGAGAATGATGATGATGATGGGAAACGCACTCGAACGGAAATCGAATTGAGCAATTGTAAATGTGTGCTGCCTGCCGGCTGCCTCCTGCCTGCTGCCGATGATTTGCTTCCAAATGATTTGATTTCAATTGAGTTGAAATCAAGGCGAGCCGCAGTCATTTCCCCTCCGCCTCGCCGCTTAATATCCACTTGATTTCTTTGCATTCAAGTTTGACTTTTGGCGACATATTGTTTCCCCTCCTCAGTATCTGTGTCTCCTCAGTATCTGTGAAAGGCCACACAAGCAGAAATATTATTTATAAAGGAATAAGGCTTTTATGGTTAAGAGTATGTCATATAAAAATGCCTCTTTCATAGCTTACTTTGATGAAAACTTAAATATAATATGACAAAATGTTCTAGAAAATTGAGCTAGGCGAAAAACTAATAGCTGTTATCGATTTATTTATAAAGTTTCTTATCGATATATTTATAAAGCTTCTTATCTATCGATATATTTATAAAGTTTCTTATCGAAATATTTATAAAGCTTCTTATCGATATATTTATAAAGCTTCTTATCGATATATTTATAAAGTTTCTTATCGATTTATTTATAAAGTTTCTTATCGACTGCTTATCGAACTTTTCTTTTGAATAAAATATTGTACATTTCTGATATTTTAACAAGAGATAATATCGATAATATCGATATATTTGCAGTGTTTAATAAACCATATAAACTTTAATGTTTTTTTCAGAATTTTCTCGACTTTTCTTTTAGATAAAACATAATAGATTTTCAATTGAATAATCAAGAGCTCTTATCGATAATATCGATATACTTACGGTGTTTAAAATAGCGATTTTAATTTGGAAGTATCGATATCGATACCAGATTTTTCCACTAATTAGACTTGTTCTTTTCCAGATAAAACTCTATAAATATCCTACATTATCTCAAACTTTTCGTCAATAAATATTTTTCTGTGTAAGAAGAAACCGCGGAAATTTCGAACGCGTCGCCGCCGCCTAATGAATTTCGTTTCAATTTAGTGAAACGCCAAAACAATTTGTAAGCCGTGCGGCACACACATCAGCAGTAGCACACACACACACACCAACACCTACACCCACACCGAGTTGAGGTGTTGTTTATAGTGTTTGCGGTTAATTAATTCACATTTACACCTGTTGGCGGCAGCATGCAGACAGAGAGCAGCAACAGCCCTACTTTTCCTCCATTTCCATTGCCATTTCCATTGCCATTTCCACTTCATTTTCATCTCATGTTCACTTTTCATATGCTGCAAATAAACTTCAATGAGAAGCGAGACAATAAGGACAGCTTCTACAGGATACCAAGTTGGGCCTTAGACACTGCCTATACAGCAATAATAAAAATAATAATAAATTAATTGTCCTGAATCGAGTGGTTTTGAAGAAAGTTTAATGATTTGTATCAAGTATTTTAAATGTTTAGCATCAAGTGGAGCAGGCATTTTAAAGAGAAAGTTAAGGGGTTGATAAAATCGATCATTAAATTGATCATTGACTTATTAACATCTAACACATTTTTTACTGCAAATATTATATTATTTTAAAAAAGAATGTTGGGTGTCGATCATATAGCAGAGTCCACTGATGAGTGTCTCGATGGTGAGAGACCAAAACGAGACTGGACAACCCGCTATATAACAAAGATTTGTGTGTGATCTTGGAATATAATCGAGTCTTGACTTACGTATGAGAAGTCAAGCCGATTATGACCTCGAGTAAGTACTTAATTCATAGAGCTTATAATAGTATGTTCCTCAAACTAATGACCTCTTTTCAAAGTGATATTTCCAAGAAATAATTCCTAAACCTTAACGATTCTAGACTTTGAATTACTTTTCATTTTAGGAAGAACAACATACAATTCTTTAAATTTTAATTCCTCCTCTGACTTCAATGCCAGGAGCTTGCAGCCAAGCCAGGTTGCTCTCCATTCCTTCGTCCAGCTAATGACTGGGGTAATGCCAAGGTGTTGACAGTTCTCGGTTGAACGACACCAAAGGGGCGTTGATTAAGAGTGCAGAAAAGGGGCTGGTGTGGGTGTGGGTGTGTGTCGGAGTGTCGGAGTGTCGGACTGTGTGTTGCTGTTGCTGGTGTGCTGTGTTCCTGTCAACGTCATTAACAAGAGCGAAGGCAAGGACAAAGGCGGCGGGTCTCCCGCACATTAACCAAACCAAACCGAACCCAGCCCATGTGTGATGACCCCCAACTGAGGTTGACCCAACGCGACACCCAGCACCCATCCCCCTGCACACTGCAGCACCCCTTGCCCTTAAGCTCCCCCTTTTATCCACACCCCCGTACACCTTCCTAGGTTCTCGAAAGCGCAACAGGCGGCAGTCAGCGGGCGTTAATTACAAAATAAACTCCTGTGTGATTGTGACTCGGACATGGGTGGCGGCGCGGCGCATTCATTCGAAGGGGGATTGAGGTACAGGGGGGAGGGGGTGTGTCCAGAGTTGGGGCAAGTCATTATGGCTGCGAATGACCCGCCCAAAGCACACATTTGCGTCGCCTCGCTGACCAGCAGGAAGTGACGGGACAAAATGCAGACCAGAAGGGAAAACGAACAAAAGATGCCCTTTAATTAGCTTTTTTTAATATTATAAATATTTTTAAATATTTATTTGTATATTTATTTATATACTTAATATTATATTTGATACATAAACCTAATAAATAAGTTAATAGCTAACTTTGGGGTAAGGATTCCACCTTTCAGCAACACCAGAGGCCTAAGGAACAACAAATGTTACAAAACGGGTTCCTAAAAATACCTAACTTTAGGGAAAATAAGTTGTAAATAGAGTTTTCAATTTATTTAAATATTTTTTAAACTTATTTTATCTTATTTTAACTTTTTAAATTTATTTAATTATTTTTAAAACCTATTTCAACACCAAAAGGCTGCTTAAATCGAACATACCCTTGGAACCCACACAATTTAATGAGTAGAAAAAACAGCAGAAGCTGGACGACGACGTGCTTCAAAGCGTTCACATATGCCCAAGTGCGAAATTCTGGAGCCGGCAACAGGGGGAGGATGAAGTGGTAGTAGGGGTGGACACCAGGATGGAGAAGTGGAGCTCCACTGCCCGGCGGTGGCCGCCATTTAGCGGCGTGATTTACTGCGGTCAACCAGAGAGCGCGCGCGACCTCCAGCCACCCAAGCCACCCCGAGCCACCCAGCCTCAGGACCCGACACATCCCACCTGCAATGAAAAGCCATCCCCCTTCCTCCACTGTCAAACCCCCTGCGGCTGCCCTCAAATGACCAGCCGCCTCCCCTGGCATAATAATGTTTAATTTGAGGTAAATACGTTTTTTGTTTTCTGCCTTTTTCGCTGTGTTTTCCTTGGGTTCCCCTCCTGCTGAGTGAGTGCATTAAAGCCCAGTCTTGTTTTTCCGGGTGTCCCAAAATAAAATTAAGCACTTGCCAAAAATAGAAGAGAAAAAAAAAAGACAAAGACAACAAGGAAAATTCCAGCAAGGAAAATGCCTTGGACTTGGACTTGGTCAAGATCCATTGGGGGCCAAGCGCTAATTGAAATTTGTTAAGCTGCAGCATTGCAGCAGCAGGAGGAGGAGAAGGAGGAATCGGGGATTTCCAGGGAGTGAGTGAGTGAGTGGACATTGTCAGCCATTCCTTTTGTCCGAGGCTGTGAAAAGGCTTCAAAAGGCACAAGCCAAGCGCGGCCAAAAAGCAAAACCAACGCAAACAGCAGGAAAAAAAAATAAATAGAAAAAAAAGAAAAGTACGATATATATATAAATACAAAGAATTCCCATGGACACTGGGGCTAGACGAGGAGCGACCATCAAGGATCGCAGCAATGCGGAAAAGGAAGCGGATGTCGCGTTGGCCGCGTTGTTTCTGTTACTGTATCTGGTCGGTGAATGGAATCCATCAGGGAATCCGTGGACAGGACTCTGAGCCGGGGCGAAACATGTTTATTGTGTGTCCATCGGACGAGCAACAAAGGATTCGAGAAAGATGCAGAGGGGATGGATATGGTCACCTGAACATGCAGAATATTTGCATGGTTATTCAGGATGAATCAGCGCAGGATTATCCTGAAAAAAGTACAGAGAAGAAAATATTTATGAGGTCTCTAAAAAAAAAATACAGTATCTATAAATTTCAAGGTTTTCTTAATATTTCTCAAAAATCTGACGTGATGGCACACTTTGGAAACCAGATTCGTGTTCAGCAAAACTTTATTTCTTTTGCATTAAAATTTTTTAAGTGTTTCTTAATTTTTGAAGTGATTTTCTTTAAGAAATCACATTCCAAATTATTATTAAAGTTTTATTTAATTATTTTATTTTTATAATAAAACTACGAATAAGTATAGACTCTATTTTCTTGACTAAGCTATCTTTTTTTGAAAACCCGATATCCCACACTTTTTTTACTCATAATTTTCAGTGCGGAAACTTGAGCAGAGTTTGAAGGCCATCCAACGCTTGTGCGACTTTATCATTCGGCATCATATTCGGCATATGTAAGCCACAGAGACTATGACGGGCTTCAGCTCCGTTTTCGTTTTTCGCTTTTGTTTTAATTTAATTATTTAAGAAACGTGCGGCTGGGGTTTGGGTGCCAAGCAACAGCTGAGCAAACAAATCAAATTGCCAGCCAATCCGGGTCCAAGTCGCCCGCAGCAATAACCTTACACATGAGCCACTACAACTCACCAGGACTGTGTTATATGATGCAACTATGATTTGGCTAATGGAGCTGAGGTCGTCCTGCTGTTGTTGTTGTTGTTGTTACTTGTTTTGCAATCGCACTGCCGAAATCAGGAAGGCGGGAAATCGCGACGTCGTCGTCTGGATTCTTTGCGTTTTTGTTGTGGGACTCACAGGGTAGCAGGGACATGACCCACCAGAAAGGTTCGATTTAAAATATCATAAATGCTCAGAAATTAATGTTCAAATTGGAGAAGATAACTAGGGCTTGTCATAAAAATATCTAGAGATTTTAAATCTTTTTAAAATGTGTCTAAAAGTATGCAAGGATTTCTTGCTTGAATTATTCTCTCGAAATGTGTAATTGCGGTACCCAAAAGGAAGAAGGAGAAGTTTGAAGATCTTAATAACCAAAGATCTTTCAATAACAAAATGCATAATGTCCTTACGTTTAAATTGTAATATACAAGCAATTTTTATCTGTCTATTGTTTAATAAAAATTAATTATATATTAATGTTACAATATAAACCTTGATAAAATTCTTCTATTATATACCTATAAAATTCCCATTTTACGAGGTATAGTAATACTCCAGCTCTAGACCAATAAATGGCATTTCTTGGCCAATTTGGCAAAGTGTTTTGTGGCCCCAGGCCCGCCCCCTTGCCTCCTTGCAACGAGGCGACATGCAACAGCAAAAAAAAAAAAAAAGGAAAAATATAGGAAAAAATATAAATAAAATCGGCGGCAGGCAGAGGGGGGAAAAACCGAAAATATTCGCAATCGACAGGCGCAATAAAGTCAGGTTTTTGGCGCTGCCTGTCGGTGCCTGGCACTTGCGGCTGGACGCCCGCAAAAAATGCGCCGGAATATTGTTAATTTGCGGTGGGCGTGGCAATGATATACAGGTAATTGGTTTCGCCTTTTTGTTTCTATACCGCCGGTTGTCCGGGGCAACCCAGGGGTTGTCTTTTTTTCTGTCTTTTCTTTCCTTTCCCCCTTTTAGTGGGCTTTAAGGCGCTCCTTGCCATAAATCTGACACGCACTCACCTGGCCAAAATCCCTGCCAGCCCGTTCACCTGTCGCCTCTGCTTCTGGCTGCAGTCGAAAAATGCAAATGAGCGGCATAAAACTGAGCCAGAGCCAGAGCCAGAGAGAAGCTGGAGAAGACGCAGACAGCAAAGATCCCCAAGTGCCTTAATGAAAAGCAACAGCAGTGGCAGAAGGGAAAGCACAGACACACTCGCACTGCACACGCATGGGAAAGGACGCAGGACGCAGGAGGCACGAGGGAGAAGCCAGGTCCCAGCACGGAGTAGAAATGGGAGCTTTGCGTTGTCGGCGCTAATCCTCATTTAATTTTAAAGTTCGAAGGTGTTGAAGATAATTTTTGCACCACCCACACTAATACACATGGCTGCTGTTCATTACACTGAGCCAAAAACGAGACAAATAATACTTTAAGTCAACTAACAGCAAAGGCCTGCCCTTCCCTGGTTTAAGTACATGTTAAATATTCTTTTAGCTTAACGAATTAAATAGAATTTAATTAAATACCTCAAAGATTCTTAAAATTCCTGCATTTAAGGTTCACAAAAAATATTAGGCTTGCTTTCTTAAATATATAGTATATATTTTGAATTATTTTAGGAAGTTTCTTATTTAGGTTTACATTTAAGAGCATTTCAAATAATATATATATATTTATTATAAAATATTTACAAGGTTTTTAATAAGTAAAATACCCTTTTTTATTAATTATAGATTTCTTTTGCTTTTAATAATTTGCAGTAAGGCATAATAACTCATTCAAACCAAGTTTAATGTTATCAAGTAAAAATGTCTTTAAAATATTTAAATAAATTTAAAGCTAACAAGAAAATATTTATAAATGTATAAAAATCAAATATTATTTCCTTTAACAAGCTAAAAACTCTACAAGTGCATTGCGTGATCTTCTCTCTACTTTCCTTCCTTTTTTTTTCTTAATTTTTCTGCCGTGTGTATGGCAACCACAAAGAGCACAACGGTAGCTAGTTTTCCCTGGTTTTCCCCAGGTTTTCTCTAGCTTTTTGCCAGCTCCAGGCTTCAGGAGTAGCAGCACATTTATAGAGTGTTCGCACATAAAAATATTTTATGGCGCTTTCCTCTCGAGAAAAAGGATTGCAGACGACGACGAGGACGCGGACGAGGACTCGCCTTGGATGACGTAAAGAGGTTGGGGGATTGCAGGAGGGCAGGGGGTGGGTGGCTAAGTGGCGTTACCGTTACCGCACATCGCCAGATAAAATAACGGTGCCAGACATTGTCTTATGAATAAATTGTTATGGAAATCGAATTAATGAACGCTGTGGCGCACAATGGAGGAGAGGCGACCTCCAAAAAAAGCAGGCAGGGGGAGGAGAAGGAGGTGGCTGGGGGTCCAAGGAAGCTCCAGCCTCCGTCTGGTCTGTATGTGTGTGTTGTGTGTGTGTTAGCGTGCCAGAGGTTAATACCTGAGCTTATTTGTCTAACTCTTTCGCCTCGCCCTGTGCTCCTCGGCGCTGCGTAATTTAATTATGCGTTCACTTTGCCAGCAAATCCCACCTCCTCGTCCTGCCCCTGCCCCTTACCTGGATTTCTTATCTCAAATGTCGAGTGTCTGCACCGCAGTTTCTCCCCGTGTGTCCTGGGTGTCCTGTGTGTGTGCGGCATTAAATTGCAGCATTTAATCGAATTTTCATCTGATGCCGCCGACTGGCAGCCCCACAAAAAGATAGTACTGACTCATAAAATCGAGCTTAAAGTAAGCCCACATTAAATCTTCAGTTAACAGCCATAAAGGGTTTTTCCTTAATATTTAATTTAATTTTAGATGTCTCTTGATGCGATTTAGAATTATATTTTAGAATGCCAAAACGTTTTTAATGCTCATAAAAATATATATCCTCTGAAATGATGTATAACAGTTCCCAAATAGTAAATACTTGTGCTTCTGGAGAGCCAAGGTTGCCCAGGTAGAGTTAATTACGTCCAGCAATTAATTAAGTTGCGGCAAAAGGTGATATAAACCCGCCTGGTAGTTGCAGTTGAAGTAACCAAAGGACCTCTTTTTGGTGTCACTTGCCCGGTAAACAATGTGCCCCGGAATGAGAAGGATGTTGAGATGAAGCAACAAAAGGCATTGATATCTTGAGGACATCCAACTTCTCCTCGGGAATTTCTCGATTTTTCAACTCGAAAATCGAGTAGACAGGCGAAAATGAGCTACGTCCTCCGACCCCTTTTTTGTGCACTTGAGCAGCAGATAAAGGACTTCCCAATGATACTTTGAAATCAAACACGATGATGGTGAGGATAAGGCTGAGGCCAGAAGCTGCCAGGACTCTGGGCTCCCAAGTAAATGAGCAGCGGATGATGGCGGCGACCCATTTGACACACGGCTGGGAAATTAAAAAGCCAGCGACGAGGACGAGGACGCCTTTTGAAGTTTCACGCCGTAATTGTCACGGAAAATGTTGCCACGGACAACTCAGAGACGGAGGCCGGAGTCCGAAGCCCTAATGAGATCTAGAGCAGCGTCTTAAATGGCTTTTGGCCAGACATGCCTTTAAGGAACTTTTTAGTTTCGAGTTGAATAGCTTAATTTTCATTGAAATTATTAATTATAGATTATAGATTACTATAGCTAGAACCCCTTAATGATTATTATCTTATATTATAGATAATGGATTAGAAATTATTAATTATAGATTATTATAATATATTATACATAATGAATAAGAGCTAAGAAGGTTCATTGTGCTTCAATTGTGAACCAACCTTATGACGGTGCAGCATTCCGTGAGACTGAGCTTGAGTAGCTGAGTCTTTGGCTGGCTCTGTCTTTTTAGTTTCGAGTTGAATAGCTTAATTTTCATTGAAATTATTTATTATAGATTATTATAATATATTATAGATAAAAGATTAGAACTAAAAAGGTTCATAGTGCTTCTATTGTGAACTAAACTTATGACGGTGCAGCATTTTGTGAGGTTGAGCTTGAGTAGCTGAGTAGCTGCCTGCTCTGTCCTTAGATAAGTTACAAATTAATTACTAATAGTCACAATGAATGATAAAAACTATAAATTGATCAATTTGCTATCCAAATAAATTTGATATATACTATTTATTGTATTTCTAAGCGTATTTCAGTTATGAGGAGAAACCTTAAGGGAAAATCAACTGTAATCTTTAGTGGCTGTCTTAAACTGAAGACGCATCTGCATATCAGCTGCACAAACCCGCCCAGAGTTTAAGGATAATGCCGCCATTGCTTCTTCCAACAGGACATTTATTGGTTGGGGCGAGTGCGTGTGCCTCTGCACGGGTTAAAGCTAAATGGCCCGTGGAACACGGCAGACGCCCCACTGGAGACGCTGAATAAATGGCTAGAGACGGAGATGGAGAGATGGCGATGGACGGACGCCCAGATGGATGGGTTCGAGAGTCAAACGAAGGAAGGGCTTCCGCGCTCCTCTAATGCAATTGATGTCCCTCGCAGCCAAAAGCCAAAAAAAAAAAAAATAAAGAAAGGGCTGAGGCATTGAGGCGGCAACCTAATAAAAGGAACGAAAACAACTTGTTTTCCAATTTTACAATTTAACAAGTTGCCATTAGACGACGTCGCCTGGCGCAAGTCGTTAGTCCTCCATCCTCCATCCGCCAATCCTTTCTGGCCTGAGCCGCCGCCGAAACCAAACCAAACCAAACGGCGGCGAAAGAATTCCAAAGAAAATCGACTGCTATTGGGATTCCAGGCCCTGCCAGGCTCAAAGGCTTACCGGAACACACAAATAAAATAAAATAAAATAGAATAGAAAATAAAATCAAGCCAAAAGGCAGCAGAAACAGAAACAGAAATAGCAAAAAAAGAAAGCACACCAGAGCCCGAAAATTTTTCTCGGGGCGAGCGTACAAATTTTTCGAATTGTTCGCTGGAGACTAATAAAATCAACGACGTGGAACTTCAAGCCGTTCCCATGGACCAGGCCAAATCCGGGGCACAGGACAGGGAAGGGCAGAGGAAGGACCCAAAGCAGCCGGCGGAATACCAGAGACAATGAGTCGTCGTCGTCGTCGTAGTCGTTGTCGGCTCCGGCGACGTCTCACATGCAGCCCAGCACCCACAGCACCGGAACACAAGTCGCCGCTGAGCGAACTACGCGATACCCGGCAATCGCATCCTTTATGTTTCTTGAGAAATAAATAATCCGGATCACATAATATAATCAATACACATAAAGGGTTGCTCTTAAGCGATTTTAAATCTTTTATTGACTTGCCTAAAAGTGTGCTATAGAAATTATCGCCTTAAAAATATTCTAGCATACTTTTGGGACCTCTTTATTAATTATTTTAAAATACAGTGGGTCTTGGGGGTGATATTTCCATTAATTGCGATCACTAGGTATTCACAGAAACAGGACCAAAGGCAGACAGGACCAAGGAGGCCCACAAAAAAAAAGTAAAATAAAAGAAGAGAAGAACGAGGGCCAGAAGAGGGCCGTGAACCAGCCAAAAGTTATTAAACAGTTAAGCGGCGTCGCACGTCGTCGCGTTTTGGTCGGACAAGTCTGAGATTTAGCGGCGAGCACACACATACTTTTATACATATACATATACATATACATCCCCCTATAAAAAAGATCCACGTATCCACCGAGGAAGAGTTAAGTCCTGGTCGTGGTCCTAGTGCCTGGTCCGGGGCCTTTGTTTGTTGCCAGGTCGAAGACGCAGCCAACGTTGTCTAATTTATATTTAGCAATGTTGCCAAGGGGAATGGGGTCTGTTGGCCCCAACGGTCTAGCCGCGGGACAGAGGATTCAGGATTGAGGATTGAAGACAGAGGATAGGGGACCACTCTTGTAGGCCTTAATCAGCCGGCCGCCATTAATAAATCAGAGTCATTAAAAATGCAGCTGCCAGTGAATGGAAAAAAGGCCAGCGAAACAAAGTAATAGAAAAAAGCAAGAAGGCCCAGGAAATTATAAGGAATTGGAAATACTCCATTCTCTCTTTGGAACAGAGAAGGTAAATAAGTAATATATATAAAATTATAGCTGTTAGGAAACAAATTAAAGCACATAGATTGGCTTCTTTATAATAACTTAAAATCTTGATAAATCCATTTGCTAAATTCCCTTCTTTATATCCCTAAAGATAATAAATTCCTTACAATTATCAGACAAATCCGATCACTGAATACATATACCCTAGGAGTCGTCATAGTGAAAATACAAATTGGAAATCGAATGAAAAGACGACGCTTGCCTTAAGCTGTGGCCAGGATTCTGAAAGGCGTTCGCATCCCAAGGATTCAGGACTCACGGGATCTCGGGGGGCCAGCTGCTGGGCAGCGGTATATATTCATTCATTAAGCAGCCAGGCCAGGCCAGGCCAGCACACAAAGGGACACTTTACAGCCGAATGAATCTAATTAAAATGTAATTATAAATGTAACCGTTAAGCGGAAGTATCCGCGGGATACCAGCCGGGCGCCGGCCCGAAGGAGCTGGAATCTGAATCAGATTTCGAGGCCGAAAACGAATCTCAATCTGTGCGGACCAAGCGGACCAAGAAATGCGAATAATGAGAACGAAAATAAAAAATTAGAAGCGACAAGCAGCAAACCCCTTAATCATGACGCCCTAGCGCCCTCGATTTATGCCGAGACATTTTCCTTTCCCATTTTTTTTCTTTCTTGCGTGTTTCCCCTTCCAATTCTGTATTTATTCTTTATTTTTCTTTTCTCACTTTAAGTTATCTTTGGGAGAGTGAAACCGATCGGAGCAATCAGAGTTAAGACTGGGAGTTTAAGGGGCAAGCACATTTAATAAAATATTTTTAAATAATAGATTGAGAAGGTCTTGAGGGGAAAATCAATCAACCAGTTTGTTTAATCAATAATTAATTATATAATATATTCTATTTACAACCATCTGCTTTTAATTTTGAAGTATTCTACGATTTTCTTGACTCGTCTTAAAGTTGCCTTCAAGATGTATAGCTTTTTGGGGTTTTGGTATGCAAACGAAGGGACATGGGACACAGGACGCGGACAGGACAGGACACAATTTGCTTTTGGCTTGTGTGCAATAAAACTAAACTTAATGAAATTTAAGACCAGCACATGGGGTAGCTTGGGCGCTGGGGGCGTGGCAAGTCTTGGGCCAAAAAGTTTGCAGCAAATGCCAGCGAGGCAGCCAGCCGAACCCAAGATCCAGGACTGCCGCCGAGTCTTAAGTCTCCATCTACTGCCATCTTGCACTTTCCCGAAAAACGTTTGACCTGCACACAACACCCGTGTCCTGGCCGAAAAAGTCCTTGTTTCTGTTGTTGTCTTTGTAAGCCAGTTCTAAGTGCGTGTCCTGGTCATGTAATCGCATTTCAATTTAAAGTCATTCATTCAGATGCTGGCCAAACAACAGCAGAAGAAGATGGGCCCAAGACGCACAGGGATACACAAGCAGGACCTCCTTCTGAGTGTGTGTGTGTGTGGCTTAAGAAAATTGAAAATTCCATGGCATACGTGGATGGAGATGAGGCCAAGGATGAGCCAAGTGGAGAAACTATCGAGCAAGAGAGGCAAGTTTTTCGTTGATATCTTCTCTGATTCCTGAAGATATAGTATTTTTTTATATAGATATATCCAGGGATTTATTTCACATTTTCCTAAAGGTTTGTAGTATTTTTTAAAGCTTTCTAATATATTTATTATAGTTAAGGCCGATTTTTATTAATGACAACTAATTTATAGCAATCCGATAGGCAATCGATTAATTCGATACTTTTTTTTTATTTTAGATAATGATTTGTAATTATTGTTGATAGAGTTTGTTGTTTAAGTATTAATATATTCATATATAATAGGGTTTTACTATTCTTTTATGCATTTCTGTCCCTTCAGATTTCAATGCTAAGTGTTTATCGCTGAGCTCCCATCTCTAACTCCAGCTTTCTATAATTATTATTATAGTTAAGATCGAATTTTTATGAATTACAACTAATTTAAAGCAATTCGATAGGCAATCGATTAATTCGATATATTTCTTTTTTTTATTTTAGATAATGATTTGTAAATATTGTTGATAAAGTTTGTTTAAGTACTTAAATACATACATAAAAGGGTTTTACTATTCTCTTATGCACTTCTGTTTATTCAGATTATAATGCTAAGTGTTTATCGCGGAGCTACCATCTCTTATTGTTTTTTTTTACTGATGGCATAATATTTGAATTTCTAAAACTAGTCAATAACATGAGCTATCCTTTCTGACAATTTTAAAAAAGCATAGTTTTTGCATTGCTTTATTTTTCTTTGTTTAAAAAAAAACTTCCGATGATAAGTGCTTATCGCTGGCCTCCCATCTCTAGCACATGTATGAGCAGTATTTGTGCTCCCTACAGTTTGCATGTGGCTGGGAATAGTTTGACACTTGCAATGCACATAAATTTTGGACACTGTCACTGCTGCTGCTGACCGACCTCCTGACCTCCCTCGAAAAAGCACCCCTTTTGGCAGCCTTCCCTCATCCTCTGGGGGGTGTGCCTCCTTCTGGGGGCAGAAATGCAGCAAAGTCGTAAAGCGCTTTTAAGCACACAAATTAACCACAGAACATGGCACAGAATCATCTGCCCCAACTCCTAACCCATCAGAGGTCCCAACCCCTATTCTTCGCAGGCGGAGGGGGGCCATTCGCATCCGCATCCATTCTGTTTGTCTATTTCGTTGTTTATTTGTTTTTGTGTGCACTCAAGGATTTCTAAGAACTTTAACTTGCCAAAAATGTGCACACACACGACGACGGCGACGGCGACGAGGAGTCCTTGTGCTGGGGCTCTGTGTGTGGACCCAAGGATTCATTTGCACTGCCCCCTGACCGGGCCTGACTGGCCTGACTGGGCCTGACTGGGAACTTCACATTGCGCAGTGACCATTAACGAATTTTCAACTATGTACATTCCGCTTTCGACTATAACTGGGGGCTGGTAACTGTCCAGGACACTCCCAGGACACGGCAGGAGCACGCATGACTGCCCCGGGTTTTTGGCTTAGCTTTGTGTGCTAAGATCGTTCGAGGAAATTAATATTCCACTTCTGGCACTTACGTACGCTCCGTAAATACTTGAGCACCCAAAGGCGCTCCCTCCCCCGACCTCTCAAAAATTAAATATATATATATATATTCCTTGGCTCCCTGAAAAATGCATAATCACTTCATTAGCGAGACAAAAAAGAGCAAAGCAAAA
>JAEIIF010002655.1:0-13774 GCA_018874455.1 Drosophila trapezifrons
GGGGGCGGGGGGCGTGGCGTGTGCTGAAAACTTTGCGCTTTGTAATTGTGTAATTATGGGAAATTAAAACTGTTGGCAAAACTTTCTGCACACGTGGGGCGGAGCAGCGGCGGCTGAACGAGTGCGAGTTCCTGTCCGGGGAGGTGGTGGGAAATGGGGAATTCTGCGGGGAAATATGGCATGGGGGGGGGGGTTAGAGGGGAAGAACTGTGCATAGATAGTTTCGCCGTGTGGCGGGCAAATCGATAAATGTTTTGCATTGCAGTTGCAACTTCAGCTGATTCGGTTGCTGATTCGGTTTCAGTTTCTGTTTCTGGTTTCTTCTGGGGTTTCCCCAGGCACATCCGCTTTTCACACCCGCTCGCCGCCTCCCCCCCCTTTCCGCCCGCTTGGCTCGGTATTTATGCAACTGTTTTCAATGAGTGAGCGATTTATGTTAAGTACACATGTTCTCATTGGATTTTCCAAGCCACAGTGAGAGGAGAGGAGGAGCAGGAGGGAAATGGATACGGGCAAGGATGGGGCGGCGGCGAGGGGCAGCGGCACGCACACACATAAAAGACATCTGCAGAAAATGAGTGTCGCAAACACGCAAACAGATACAAGGACGTACAAGAAGAGCACCGGTGCGAGTGTGTGTGTGTGTGTGCCCCATAACAATAAAAATTTATTTTCAACTTTTTATCTTGCCCCGCAACCCTTCTACTTCCTCTGTCCTTCTTCAGCTCCTGCTCCGGCTCCTTCCCTGCCATCTGCTTTGGCTTCAGCTCCTCCTTCTGTTTCTGCTTGTGCTTCTGTGTCTGTGTCTGCTTCTGCTTCTGCTTCTGTTTCTGGCCATCGTTATGTGCATACGTATACATATTATTATAACGCATACGCCTAGGTGTACCATCAGTGGAACGGTGCAGATTCGTCAGTGGTGCGCAATTTGTGTGGACCGCCCTGCCGCCCTGCCGCCCCTACCCCCGCCCAGTTACCGCCCCGGTTAACTGTTTCCAGCACACGTACGCCGCCTCAGCTGCGTGTGTGTCTGTGGTGCGCACAGGAAGAAAAACAGGCGGCAGACAATTGAATTCGATTGGAATTTATAGCCATCCATCCACTTGTGAAATAAAATACTTTTCGAAAGCCCAAATCAATGCCAAAGATGTAATTTAAAAAGAAAACAAATCTACGTTCGGGAAAGCAAAGAAAGAAAAGTTAAAGCGAAAGATAAAATACCCAGAATAATCTGATATTGGCTCCACAATCGATTTTGCGTTTTCAACCAAATGGTACGAATTAGTGTTTGGCTTGTTCACGATTCTCAATCTATTTTGTTATCGAAATAAGTCAAGATTCTTAAGGGATATTTATGGGCAGCCATTGTGACCCTAAAAATGTATAAAAACTTGAGGAAACTTACCTCGAAATATTATAGAAGTAATACAACACAGAAAAATCATAAATACTGACTTATTTCGATCTCTGCGATTAAACTACAATAATGCCTGCATTTAGCTTTAAGCAAACCAATTTAATCGTTCACAAATTAATAGAATCTTAGAGTATGCCCTCTCAAGTCCTCCTAAATTGAAGGTTCAATTGCTTCCACCTCCTTGAACCGAGCAATTTCATTGTTGGCTGGCCTTTAAGCTGCACGGAACTGCAGGTGGAAGAGGCATTGGAATTTTTTCTGTGTGCCTGTGTATCCCTTGCCTGCAGCCACAGGGAGTGGGAAGGTGGAGACGCAGGAGCAGGAGCAGGACCTGGTACAGCATCAGCAGCAACAGCAGGACTATCAAATTGTATTTGTAGCCAATACAAATGAGCATACGGCAGGCCATTTACCAAAAGGCAGGCACTCCCCCGTACACACCCACACACACACATTACCCACTAGCCACAGCTATCCTAGAGACACCACCCAAAAGCCCAGATCCTGCCTCAGGGCCCCACCCCGGCTGTATCCTCACACGGGACTGCACTGGCAGCAGGAACTGCCTTATGTGTCGAATGAAATGAAGCGATTCGGGCTGCCAGTTAACCCATTAACGACGACACCTCCCACACGGCCGCCACTAGACTTAGCCAGCTCCAGCTCCCGCCCGGTTAGGAACGCTCTCTCTAATGGAATAACTGTGATAATGCCCCGGTTACACACGCACACACAACCCGGCGCCAGACACACACACAGGCCCTATGCCTGCCCGCAGGTAATATTCGGCTTTTTACACGCTCATCAGGAAATGAACTATGTGGCAGCAAAATGAACTGAAGCCGAACCGAAGTCAGCAAGGAGAACTACATACCGCACATACATAGCTGAAATTTGGCTCGGATATAGTGCTTTTTGATTTCCCCGTTTATTGAAATGGAACCTGGAAATGGCCGCCGGTTATGACTCCAGCCAGCTCTTAGATGGCGTCGTGAAAAGAGCATCAAAACAGAGTTGATGGCCACCAAAAAAATAATATAGTCGCCCCTTATTTATGCCGGACAACATTGAAGGGTGCCAGGAGTGGCAGGAGATTCAAGAGAATAGTATTTTTATTTGATTTTTAAGATTTAAAACTTGAAAAGCACAGCCGATTCTTTTATCTAAGATATTCTTTAAACATTTATTTTTTCCAACAAATTCCATATGCTAAAACTGAAGTACATCCATTTATGTATACTTTTATAACTTTACAAATTAAGGAAACCATAAAAAAAAGCATAAAAACTGAGTTTATGACCTCCTAACTACTGGAACTTTCCCTTAACGGGGTCAACGCTCAATCAGCATAAAACTAGAGAGAGAGGGAATCAAGTTTTATTTGATTTCGAACAGCGTTAAATAAAACACATTAATTTAATTGTAATAAGGCAGAACATAAATGTGCAATTTGAGTAAAGTAAATAAGCATGTAAACAGGCTAAATATTAAATATTTAAGCGAAACGTATACGGTAAATATTAGTTGTGCACACCACCGCCAATTTACAAAAATGGCGCATATGTACGTATATGGAACGAGTTTTCCTGATGCGAGCAAATTTGATTGGTTATCCAACTACAGCTAGTTGTGTACATGCAAAATTGTACAGATTCATCGGGTTATGGATTTTTCTTTGTTTTTATTTTCTACTCTTTTCCATTTTATTTATTTCCAGTATTTTAATATGATTTCTCTATCCGGTCGGTGGTGGCCTGTGTCAGTTTATAAATGGAATGGCTGCCACCCGTTTTGATTTTGATAAAAGGATATTGGCTTGAGGGTTTGGTTAATTAAATGGAGAGGCCTTTTTACCTAGAAAGATATGTATTTATAAAACTTGCCTTATTTCTGGGCAATCTAATGTATAATTTTTTTGAAACTATCTCCATTAATAATCAGGTTATTATATTTCTTTGAGCTTTGGAGTCCTTTATTTAAAAAATATATGTAAATGTGGGTTTGGTTAAGGCACAGGTTTAACAAGGAAGTTAGCCTAGACAAGAACCATCAAAACGAGCAAGTAAACCGACGAGAGAAGACGGCGAGTAATCGACGATCAAGGCAACGAGAACGAAAACAAGCGAGAGACTACGGTACCACAATCGAGATTCTTTTAATTTCATTTGAAAATTTTTTAACACAATATATATTAGATAAATCATACATTAAGTTCTAGACAAATAACATTATGTTAATATTTATCTAAACTAAATAACAGAAACTTAAAGAAACAAGAGTATTCATAAAATTTCGCAGTTTAAGAATGTGCAAATAATTTGTTTCTACTCGTTGCATTTATCAGCAACAATTTGCATTACAGAGGCTGGGATTGGCATTTTGAGGTATTTAGAAAAAAAACAAGACAGGGAGGAAGGAGAACTCAATTTTCAAGAATCACATGTCAGGAATTTCTGGCGAATGAAAGCAGAAAACATGCAAAGAAGGTAAGGCCGGGTGTTTCGAATTCCCTGGCCAAAAAGTGTATGCGTAAAAACTAGTTGAATTAATCGAATGAAGCAGCGGGGCTTCCAGTCCGGGGCACTCGTATTGTCTTGCCTTGATTGCGCCACGTGCACTTGCATATTCAGGCGGAATGCGGCAGTCGGAATGTATGCTCGAGTGCGTGTCTCTCGTTGCATCCACAGCTTGGAACTTGCAGCTTGCAACTTGCAACTGGCAGGCTCTTGAATAATTAACCCAATCTTGATTGTATTCGAATGGGCAATCAGCTTGGCATGGCATCTAATCCTGTTTGCGTCGGCATTAGGGGGTTAAGTCGCCGGCAGCTGGAAAAATTCAATTGCTCGAGAGCGACGCAGCAATATCAGCTGTCAAAGCTTTAAGCGGCAACCTTCGTTATTTCCAGCATTCCACTCAATCTCTTGTGGAGTTCCCTTCCAGCCCCTGAACCGTCCCCGAAAAAGTCCCCAACCCCAGAACCCGGAACCCACCGCTGCTCCATCCCCTGCGATTTCCCGCTGCGACGACTTGGGTTCCCAGCTTTTCCGCTCCCATTCGTCATCGCAGTCGTCATCGTCTGCAGTAGTAGTTCCTGAAAATTGCTGCAATGTTGCATGTCAGCTTACAAGCGCACTTTTTATTGTAATGTCGTATTATAACTACGACGCTGCTCCAGTTGGATCACCAGCCCTTGCTCTGTCTCCCTGGTTTCTGGAAGACAATTTGCCATAGCTCGCTAATTGGCAGCACAGCGCCGAGGGAAGAGGCAGATGCCGGCGAGAGGATGCAAGGATGCTGCCAGAGGAGGACCCTTCAAATCAGCATCAAATCTGGCAGCTGACGAAATGGGTTAGACTTTAAAGACCCGACCTCGACACCGACCCCGACCCCGACTCCGACTCCGACACCGACCCTCCTCTCTACGCACAGTTTTGGCCCATAAATTTCTTGATGGCTTTTTAGCCGCTGCTGCTGCCGCCGTGTTGGCCTATTATTATTATTATTATCGGCCCGGGCACCTGGCCATAGTCCTGGCCGGGGCTTTATGTTCTTGGCCACTTTTCTGGCCACACGGATTTCCCGCACACACATACCGGAAAATCGGATAGCTGGCTGGCTAGCTGGCCCTGTGGGCGGCGGTTGGGTGGCCAATACACGTAGACAGGCTTACGCATGCCGCAATAATCCATGGCATAAACATTGGCAAATCCGTTTGCGTTTTGTACAAACATGGCTAAAACGTATTGGCAACAAAATTGGGCTAAAGCCGTAGCACAATGAGCCGAGTCAACAGAAAGAGTCGGACGATTATTTTGGCACGTGGATGCGTTTGTTAGCATTAAGTCATAAAAACGTGCTACCGTAGAGTGAGTGCCAGCCGCCGCCACTGGCTACAAAAGGGGTGAAGTGGGTTAGGGGTTTAGCTTTGGGGGGGAGATGGAGAGGCCAGAGAATAAACGACGATTTTTCGGTATATAGAGAGCATCGAGTATTTTCTACGGAATTCTCCACACACAGAGGCAGCTATAAGCAGCAGCAGAAGGAGCTTCTCCAGCTGGCATTGTCAGCCTGTTTATCGTTTCAAGCCGAAAAGCCTCTCGCTCTCGCTTTCTCTAGCTTCTACACTGAAAGAAAAGCTTAGAGGCATTGGGGGTTGTTAATTTGGAAATAGAAATAGGTAGCCAACGATTTTTTTTAAAGGTTTTAGAGTGGTTTCTTAGGGTTTCTATGGGTTTCAGTAAGCTTTTGGCGGCTATAACTCCAAGTTGGTGTTAGCTCTCCAATAAGCCATCATAGCCAACCTTCTCTAAGTCCAACTGAGCCTAATTTTCTATAAATTCAAGAAAGGCAAATATATATAGTATTGCTAATATGAGAAACTGACTATATCTCCATGATATCTCATCGGGACATTAATAAATTCACCCTTACCCTTATTTTTCAGTGTGTAAAACTGAAAACCATGGTAATGGGGGACAGGGACAGGGACAGGTTAACATGGACCGAGCAAAGCAGAGAAAGGAGCAGCTGTGGAGGAGGGGCTCTGGTGGAAATGGGGCCCAGGATCTACACAATAGCAACGCTTTGGGCCAATTGTAGGGACAAACTGACATTGCTTGCCATTCCACCTGCATTCCCCTCTCAGTCAACCTCGACTCCCTCTCCACAAGTGGCTGCTTTGCTATGCTGCTGGTAGAAGCCCCTCTTCAATGCCCCCTCCAACCTTCTTAGGTCCCCCCTTTAACCCCTCTCCTGCGGCTGGCCTGGCTGCTGGTGCCTTTGTTTTGCTTTGCGAAAACTCTCAGCAATTTTGTGGTTGCCTTTGTCTCGGGCTTGGTCCATTCATTGACAGCTCCTAATGCAATCTCACCTTGTGCTCGAGCACATTATAAAGTTATCCAGTATCTCAGGGGGATGGGAATGGGGACGAGGACTTGGGCTCTATCTGCTGCTTGTGGGCCAATTATCGGCTAAATATAATCGCGATATCCGATAAACCGATTGCCCCGCAGCCGCAGCCGTAACATTTTCCACTCGATTGATCTGCTGTCAAAAACAATATGGAAAGCCAACAGGATTATGCCGAGGCCGATGCCGGCGCCGATGCCAGTTGCCGATACGGTTAACGTTAACGTTAACATCGCAACCTCCCCTCCCCCCCATCGAGCTAAACAAATATTTGGAAGGCCGGAAAGATGGGGGCCCTCAGTCCTCTCCTCATCTGGGTTTTGTTTACCTGCGAATATCGATAAATGTATCTATGCAAATGTGGAAGTGGATCATAAATCATCCAAAGTCGAAGACAGCTCCGAGTCCTTAAGGGAGCAGGAGCAGGAGCAAGAGCAGGATGCCACTTCGACTGAGGATGAAATTGAGAAATTATCCCAAAAGTTTAAGTGCTCTTAATTCATTTGTAATTTCTCGGAGAGGACGAAGAAGGGATTTGCGATTATCTGATTGTGCTCGATGCGCTTAATCCCTTGCTAACTACTGTGCCAACTTTCGGGTGCATCCTGTGCGTACTTTCCATGCAATTGGCCACAGTAATTTCACTTTAGCCTGGTCTTTCCATCCACCCCCCACTCCGCCCCTGAAAACACCATTTCCGACACTTCTCGCACACGCACACACACATCCGATTAGCAATTTCCATGCACTTGAGAGATTTCATTAGCCACTGTCGTTGTTGTTTTCACTTTGGCATTGCGTGTGCTTTTCAGCAGCTCCTGCTGCTGCTCCCCTTGCTCTTTGATTTTTCCCCACTTCCTCGGCACAGGAAAAAATTGCGCTTTTCAATGATTACATTCAATGGCTTTTACGATTCCAAAGGAATCTTATTTCAAATGAATCAATTCAGGAATTCCCAAGAATTTACCTCAGGTTAAGAGCTTTATTTCGTGCCAGATCTTGTTGGCTTTAAATCATTTTATTTCTTAAAAAACCATGTTTTTCAATCATTTTTTAATCTCCAATATCGGCTGGTATTTATTTTAGATTTATTTTTACTATAACTATCTAGTTTTCAGTGCCTACAGACTTTATCTTACCTATACTATCGACAGGAATCTTAAAGCCTTTCTTAATCACATTTTAGGAAAGTAAGGAGCAAGTAAAGTATTTAAATACCACTAAAGATAGATAGAGATGTTGTTACTGTTTTTAGGCAATTAATATTAAAATAGTAACCATACTTAACCTGTTATCTAAGAATATATAGACAGTACTATATGGAAAGAAAAGAAATAATAGTAATAATTATAAGGACATACCATTGAATTGCCTTTCTCTTCTTTAAATCAAAGCGAATACATTTTTTCCAAAGTGCCTGTAAAATTGTACTTTACTTTTCCTGCTTCCTATCGCACTTGAGGAGCACTTTCCATGCATTTAAACAATTTCCCAGCTCTATTCCATTTTACAAATGTTTTTTCTTCGCCCACCGCCCGCTGCGTCTCGAATTCGCCTGTTGTTGTCAAAAATGTTGATGAAAATTTCATAAATTTATTTGCTGTTTTTCTCCTAGTTCCTGTTGATGTTGTTGCCTGCCTGCCTGCCTGCCGCCCCTCCCCTTCTCAGTTGTTGTTGCACTTCATTCGTTCGTACGTTTCTGTGCCATTAACTACGCCACTCGTAAGAGGAGGGCTTCGTAGGTAAGTGTGTTCGGAGCCAGCCAAGTTGCACATATCGTAAAATATTTAACGCTTTTAGGAGTCCTGCAGTCCTGGCCAGGTAGGTACCGGCTATAAGTTGCCCAGGTCCGCTCGGTGCGTATAGTAAGTCATTTTCATCCGCTTACGAGACGGGTGGCCATTTGTCTAAGTCTTCCCACTTGGCTGCCAGCATTTCATATTGAATTTTTCACTGACGCACACGCATTCAATATGCAGAGAGAGAAAATTTAATTTAAATACAATTTTTTACAAGAATGTTTCCGTTTATTTAATAATATTTAAGGTTTTCTTTAAACATGAAAGAAATTTTTAAAATTAGATCTGGATCGTAGTTTGAACCTTACTCTACTCGTTCTAATAATTCTCTCTCGTCGCTTTATCGCTCTTGTTTGTTTCTTGCCTGTCGATCTGCTCTCGTTCTCGTCAACTTTGCTCGTCGCCTTGATCGTAGTTGGTATCTCCTCGCCTTTACTCGTCGTTCCGCTTGCTTGTCCTCTCGCTCGATTACTAGCTCGTTTAAAGAAGAAACCTTTTTACATATATTTTCTTGATTAATTAATTGCAGTTAAAATTGTTTCCTAGTTAAAACCGAATAAGACATGTGTCCTGGAAATCTCTATCAATCTAATTAAAACCTTCATTTAAAATTGCCTAAAATACTCGGAAACGCCCTGAAAGCTGTAGCATTTCGGTGACACCTACTGGCGACCCTTCTCGTCTTAAAAAAGTATACAGCTTCCAGGAACCTCTCAGATATTGATTTTCTTTCACGAATCTTTACTTCGGCTTGCGTCTTGTATTAATAAGTTGATGATTCGATTTACAGGGCTTTATTTTTCTTTCCCTGTACTCATACTTACACACTCGCATCAGGTGGGGCCTCTGAAAATATCGATGTATGAATATTCTGACCTTTCCCCAATAAATTCTCGGGGCAACGCATCGAATTGGACGTGATTTTCGCTTCACGCACGCATGCCGCACCTAAACAGGGGAGTTAGTTTCATTTAGAGGGGTGGCTCAAAAGGGGGCGTGTCCCGGGGATTGCTTACGTTGTCCCATAGCCCCCTCTGCACCCCTCTACCCGCACAATCCCCTGTTTTGGCCGTGCTGTTTTCTATGTCATGGCACGTATTTTGGATTTCTGCTACATTTGAACTTAATATTTTCCCTCTCGGTCTGGCTCTTCTGGGGCGAGTGTGTGTGTGTGTGTGTGAGTCTGTGTGTTAGCTGGAAATTTGCTCGCTTTTTTGGCAACATCTCTGTTTTAGCCTGGGGAATTTCTTTGGCGTGTTAATGCCTTTTGGCTATCAATTGGCCATTATGTGCCGGGGGTTTGGGGGCTCAAAGTCCTGGCTGCCTTGCTCCCGTATCCCCGGTCCCACGTCCTCGTTTTTCTGCTTCCGCTACATAACCATTACCAGTTTGTAATTCCGTTGTGATTTGGGATTAGGTCTTCTGGCCAGAGAGTCCAGGCACATGAACACGCCATAAAAATATCTTGGCAAAAGGCAATTGAATAAATTGTGACCTTTACATTGATTCCACTGCCGTCGCATCATCCTTGGCTGCATTCCCTTTGCCCATTCCGCCGGGGCTCCGGTCTCTCTCGCTCTCAAGTAAATAAAAGCTGAAAAACCATTTATTTTCCTTGACTTTTGCACCCTTTTTTCCCCGTGTCCCCTGTCCCCTCTATCCCCTATCCCCTATCCCCTATCCCCTATCCCCTGACCCCTGTCACGTAAGCTGCCACCGTACAGTTTTATAAGTCCATTTTGGTTGTATCTGTATCTGCAGCTCCCCCGTGCGTTGCGATTGTGTGTATAGCTGCTCGGTTATTTGCGTGGGGTGTTTCCTATTTATTTTTTCCTATTTTTAAATCGAAATATAAATACATGTTGGTTTAGCCACTCGTGGTGCTAGTTGCTAGTTGGCTCCCAGTTCCAGTCCCAGCTCCAGTTTTTGTTGAACAAACTCCGACACCGAATACCGAACACCGCCGATGAACACACGCTGAGCTGACCACAAGTCGGTCTATTAATACGCGCAAATAAGCCGCTTAATTAGTCTTTCATTTTCGGGGCACAACGACCATGGCAAGTGGTAGTGGCCATGGATTGTGGCTGCCACCGAATGTGGCCAGAAGCTGTCGGATTTGCGGGCCAACGTGGCGTATGCATAATGAAGATGATCGAAGCGATTCGGCGACGCGTTCGGTCCACCAAATCGGACGTTAATTAAATGCTGCCATAATAGGATAAAAACTTTCGCCTTCCAGGCTTTTCCCATCCTTTTGTGTGTGGGCTCGTTAAGCCCCGCCCCGCCCCCGCCCCGCACCGCCCCTTAAATGAGAGACCATTTAGTAGAGATTTTCTTTAACCATAACCATATTTTCATTTATTATGGAGAAACATTGTTCGTTTATTTTAGCTTTTGTTTAAACAGAAAAACATATTTGACTCTGCTTAGGTTAGCTTCATTTACTTTTCCGTTTAGTTTAATAATTTCCGTAATATTTCATTTACTATTCTTGTTTTGTTTGTTTTTTGGTTGAACCGAGACTTTCGGTACGTTCTTACTGCTTAAAAGTCTTATCAAGACCGCTTAAAACCGACCTCTAAATGTACAATTATCAAGTATGAATATTTTACACAGTAACTAGATGATGGACTACGTAGAACAATTTCGCGGCTGACAACCAGATAAAAACTTATCCATATACACTGAATAACCATCTATATATAGCCGGGATTGGGATCGGGGCCTCCTCTAACCTTCTGTCTTCGTGCAGGGTGTGTGTGTGCGTTTCTGGGTGTATGATTTCGGTATAAATAAATAACAATCGAAGGCCTAAAATGCTAGCTTTGGTGTTTGTGTATTTCTTGTATATACAATCGGACATTTCTGCTTCTGTTAACACACAAAATAAACTGTCAACTGTGGACTCTAAAACCGAAACCGAAACCGAAAGGTTGCCTATAATTGCTGACTTTTGGCCCGTGTATAGTGATTATTATGTCCCAGTGGCAAACGAAATGAATTCCAAATTAAAACAATGACAACACACACAAGTGGGGGTTCATGGATAAGGGGCGAAGCAGCTGCTATTTATGGGTTCCTTGCCTGAATTTTTGATAAGTAAGGGATAAGGGATGTATAGTGCTGGCCTGGACTCTTCCCGTTGACTGTGCGCTTGATTAAAAGTTCGTTCGTAATACTGCCTGCCTCCTCGGGATGTCTTATAGATAATACTCGTTAAAGGACACACTGTATATGTACACTAGTTCGTAAGACACGCTCCTCCGCGCTCATTAAATGCACCTGGGGAGGAGCGGGGCCAGTCCCAACTAGGCCGGGACCGTGGCGTTCAGCGTTCAGCGGTTAGCATTCAGGATTGAGCACTGTTGCATCAGCTCCAGCTCCAGAGACCACCCGTCAGCAGGCCGGCGGTGGCCCTACTGCTCCACATCCAGTTCCAGTTCCAGTGGCGATGGGTGCTCCAGTTCCAGTTCCAGTCGCCACCAGTGCCGCCATAATAGTTGGAGTTGCAGTTCCAGGCGACAGCCGCCACCGTCATCGCCATCCTGACAGCAAAGGCAAAAGGCACGGACGTGGCTGGCAGGAGGCGCAGGCAGCTGGCGCTGCTGTTGCCGTGCTGCATGGCGGCCGGATGCTCCCCGTTGATGACGTGCACCACCACCGAGGCGGAGTCTGCAATGAGAGAGCGGCAAGGCAAAGAAGACAGGGAAATGGGAAATGAGTGTGGCATAGCGTGGTTGTGGAAGGATGCAGAGGGTGACGGGTGGCAGGCGGTGGAACGTGGAACGTGGTGGTACATGGAGGATGGAAATGCCGCAGGTCACGAATATAGTTGCATTAATTGCCTGTGGGGGGAGTCACACACTCGGAAAATTCTTGGCTCCAACTTTTAATTTATGAATAGACGAATGTCATAAGTTTCAAGCAGGACTTATGAGAGCAAGTTTAAGCTGATTTCTAAAGAAATAATTCGCGTTTCTAAACTAAAACTACAACTAAGTTTTGTTTATAAACAAGATATATTTGTCCTATTATATGTTCTTAATGGAGGCCATTAGTAACCATTGTTTTAATTTCTTTCTCTGGTTTTAAAATAAGACATCAGAGTTTATTGTAATTAATATACTTTCCAAGGCAAAATGTGTGTCAAAGTGCATTGCTTACCTTCCTCTGCTAGCTTAAATTTTCCTTATGTTCCCTGCCTTAATATATGATAATAAAGCTCTCTCGCCTCACATTCCTAATTAATTTAATGTGTAAAGGGATACGCATGGCACTTCACAATTGCTGACACATGAAAGGCACACACACCAGGTTATTTATAAAATTTATAAAAGGTATCAATAACATTTCACGCCCACTCGTTAAACTTTTGCTGATGAGCAATCAGTCATGTCCTCATTCTCCTTTATTAGCACCTGCTCAAAAGTTCATAAGACCTGACAGAGATTTTGTTATATTTTTAGACAAAGGAAAAAGTTCATGTAACTTGCAACAAGAGTTTATTGTCTAAGTATAAACAATGCCCTATTTTTAGAAAGATGTTTCTTATTCAGGGAGCAATTTGAAGCATAAAATAATAATGCAGTTTGCCAGCTAGTTTGGATATTTTTGGCAGCTGAATTTTCCGAGTGTTCGATGGCATGTGGCATATGGCATATAGCTGTATACAGGTGAGGTGGTGTTGACTCACCTGAGCTGCTCGGGGAACAGGTGTAGTTGCCCGAGTCCGCCGGCGTGGCCTTGGCGATGAGCAGCTTGCTGGTGCGCGTGGAGCGCTCCGTGATGACGTTGATGCCGCCGCGCTGGCTATAATTCATGACCCGCTTGCCCTTGTACCAGTAGATGAACGACGGCGGCACCGGCGACTGCATCGCCAGGCAGGTGAGATTGATGTCGCTGCCGCTCTTGATGAAGAGCTCCGCGTTGCCCAGGATCTTGGCCCGCGACACTGCCAACGAAAGGTGATAAAAAGCCACACGAGGCAGGCAATTAATTAGCACTCCGCCCAGCAAATGGCCAACTAATGGGAGCTTCTCTCCTCCACCTCCTCCTCCTTTAGCTCTTGCTGCCTTTCGGTTCGATACTCACCCACCACGTTGAGGCGGAAACCCTGGCTGATCTTGGGCTCGGTGGACACCTGGCACTCGTAGGTGCCCGAATCCCGGGGCTGGGGCGACGAGATGCGCAGCGTCCACTCGTCAGAACCCTCGGAGTGCAGCGACTGGAAGCGCTGGTCGTTGGTGTATGTAAGGATTCCCACCGTCAGGATGTGTAGGTCGCGCTTTCGTATCCAGGACACCTAGAGGAGGAGGAGTAAAGAGCCATTAAATGTAGCTGAAGCAGCACGACTACCCCGAAGACATTAGCTTAAGGTTCTTCCGGAATAAAGGTTATTTCCTTAATTTAAGGAGTTTCTTTATTAAAAAAAAACTGATTATGGCCTTATGACACAGGGCACAAGTTTTCATTAATTAGATTTTTCATTAGAGACTTGACAGCAACGATAGGATTTTACGTAAGTGCGAGCAAGATGACTATAAGCTCTTTCAATAAGAGTATTAATCTCTCATTGAAAGTGCGTTAGTCGTCTTCCTCGCACTTACGTAAAGTCCTATGTCAAGCCTCTAATGAAAACTCTAAT
>JAEIIF010002671.1:0-11989 GCA_018874455.1 Drosophila trapezifrons
TTCAAGGTTCTAATGAAGCTTCTAATTAATGAAAACTTGTGCCCTGTGTCATGATACTATAAACAAGTTTTGAAGCATGTTCAAGTAGAAATTTTAATTTCAAATACAATGTCGATCTCTTATACAAATTATGAAAAGTTTAATTTTCTAAAATCTAATAAATGTGCTAATTTTGTTATTTAATACGCCACATCTGACATTCAGATGCAATGGAAGGTATGTCAAAAGATTTCGTTCATTCCACAAAAAGAATTAAAGATCTGACGCATTCTTTTCCTGCTTTTTGCATTTCAAATGCATAAATCAACGGAAAAAGCGAACCCAAAACAATTTGTACAGAAGTAAACCGAAAAGCGGAGCTCAGCGCGTTCCGTATCCCATGTCAGGATGACAAAACTAAACTAAAACACAAATACATATGAGTAACGCGAGAGCGAGGGGCGCTTAAAACAAATCCCTAGCACAAATAACTGCCAGCGCATTTGCATATCGCACCAGCAAAAAAATATAACCAAAAGGCAAAAATCTAACAACAACACAACAGAACACACAACCGGGGAAAAGTCACAAAAATGCAAAACACTTTGGAACAAAAATGAGGCATTTCCGCTCGACACGCGCTCCAAAAACACAGAGAAGCCCAATAAATGGGCTTCAGTCCCCCGACTGGCTGGAAGGGTAAGGAAATCCAATAAAGGGGTTAAAATGAGGCGCGAAAAACGTAAAGAATAATAAACGCAGGGCACATAAAAATCGGCGATGAAATCAGCAAACCAAACAAAACGCGAAATCCAACAAAAGATTCGAGTTCAAGGGTCAGTCCTCACGCAGCGGTTACGACTGTGAGTTACCCCCAATAAGGATAACAGGTAAGTTCAGTAAGTGAATATAAGTGTAATAAGGTTAAACAATTATTTATTTATTTATGACATTTATTTATGTACCTAAGCTATTAATTAATTATCTTAATTATCTTTTGAAAGATAAATAATATAAAAAAGAATACAAGGCACACAAAATACACCTTTTAGTGGCTGTGAACTTGCTTATATCCTTAATTTAATTATCCAAATTTAGCTGTCACCCTATTGACCTAAAGTCCATAATAGTCTCCAAACATTCCAGGTAAGCGAGAATAAAAAGAGAGTTATATATATCCAAAGCATATGCCACGGATGCGGATGCTTTGGCTAATACAATAACATGAAACGCAATAAAAATCCGGCCCGGGCTTCCACTGGCTCAAGTGTGCTGCTGGGATCGGGCAGCCAGGATGCGGAATCTGGGACCAGGGGATTCTTTGAGGTATGGCAGCTGCTCTTATCAGTGTGAAGCAATCAAATTCGATTAGCCGAGGGAGGGTAAACACCAACAACAAAGGCCGAAACACTTGACTGTTTTGGCAGCTGCAAAATACGAAGAGAAGAAAAAAAAAAAAAAGTAGGGCCTCGAAGGGAAGTTCCCTTTTACGCAGAACGCGATGGCGAGGGAGTCGCCGGATTTGCCAGTTGCCCTGTTGCCGCGGTAATTGTTTGTTTTGTGTTCATATTTCCCCTCCTTTTTTCCACGGAATATTGTCAAGGCTACAACTTGTTGAAAGCCCGAAAACGCAAAACGGCCAAATTGAATGGAAATAATCAGAAAGCTGAGCCAAATATAAAAAAAAAGAATCGCCTATGGACGGGCCATCAAAGAGGCATAAATAGCGAAAAGACCCGATGCCAAAAAAAAAACCAAGGAAAGGCAAAGAAAAGAAAAACAATTCGCCGCCCGACGATATCGGGGCTTAGCCCCAAAGACTTATATAGCGATGGCTAAGTGGTTTTCAAGGACAGCGGCGAATCCTCAAAAAGTTTTCGCCGAGAGAATTAAATTGTGGGCTTTCCAAGCCGAGATAATACAGAATTTGAAATGTATTACGATTCAATTCCGAAATGTGTTTCAAATGCGATTTGGCAGCGAGAGTTCAGGGCCGTGTAAATCAACAAACCTTATCTCGGTCCACACGGACAAAAAATATGCAACTGTTCAAACATATATAATATTGGTTTATCGCGGGTCGAACACATGTAATCGCCGAAGGGGGGGATCGAAATAAATTGCAAATAATGGCGCAGATTATTTAAAATTTAATTAAAGCAAACATGCATTCAAATGGAGTATGAGTTACAATCTCATTACAGTCTATTTAACTTGTTTTTCTATTTTAAACTTCAAATTAGAATATTAGGAGAGATCTCAGGTTCCAAAGCGCACCACTGTACTGTAATTTAAATAGGAGTTTGATCAAAAAAGGATACTGATGAGGAGCTTGCTTTTTTATTTTGATAAAATCTCCTCTATTTTCAACATAAAGTCGAGTTATAATTTTTCTTATTTCAAAGCCAGTATCTCTTACTTTTAAAACATAATTTTTGACCGATTTCTCTTACAATTTAAGTATCCAATTATTTTAAAAAGGCCCCCTCAATCGAAGTGATCCAATGTGTCATATGCGTTCTTCCCCTGCCGCTATGCTAAGTGGCCATATCAGATTCAGGCTTTGCTTTTCGGCCCCTTCTCTCACGCCTTTTGGCATATGACCCTGGGGTCATATAAGGCCCAGCTGAACCTCCCCCGTCATTAAGGATTTGTGGGGGGGTTCGGGCCTCCGGCCTCTCGGGTCTAGTTGTGCGACAGAGCCAAGCCTCGCTCGGGTTGTTGGCCAGACAATTTTACCTACTTTATCGTTATTTATTTGCATATTTTCCAACTTAAAGACGACAAAGAGGACACCATTGTTGGTGGGACACAATGGCCCAGGACGAGAAACCACAACAATAGTCGAGAGTCCCTGTATATGTGTGCATTGTGGCTGTCGCTTTTTTTATAATTGACAATAATACTTGGGAGATATGTTTGGGAAAAAGCAAGAGGCATAATAACGCTAAGTAATACATTAGCCAGACGCAGGCCAACCCTCCTTAAAAGTGGGATGTGAGGGAGTGGAGCCACTCACTGCTGACACTGACAATGCATTTGCGACCCCGTGTCAGAAAGGTCACGTCTTATCTATTTACCTAAACAATTTGCTTAAAATGTTTACAACATAAGCAACATCATCATCAGCATCGGTAAGGTGGGCCGAGGGTGGAACTCGGGGGTGGCATGTGGGCGGCATCGTAGTGTCATCTATTTACCTTAAGTAGTCATACGACCACTGCTTTCATTCTCCCCAATTTTGTGTTTTTTTCTCCTGTCCTCTCTCTTTTTTTTGTGTTTTTTTTTTTCGGAGGAGTCGCAAGGACGGGCCGAAAGCTTGGCCAACATTAGAGCGCAATAGCCAGGGGAATTGTTTTATAAGCTATGAATAACAGGCCCGAAAGAAAACGAGATGACAACAGGAAAAAAAAGAATAGATAAAATGGTTCCTCCAAGTAGAAGATTAAATGCTCTTAGCTGGAACAAAAGGCTCATCATACTATTGTTTGCTAGATTTCATAAAATAAATCTAAAAGCTCATGAAAAACGTGTAATCTTGGGGATACATAAAAGAATTTTAAATGCAAAGCATGTCAGTAAGATCTTGTTAGGTTTTTTCCCAAGATAAAAAAGTATTTTTTAATTTAAAGCAATTAATTATACAGTTTCAGTCCGACAATTGTTTTGAGTTAAATAAAAATATCAATGAAAGTGAGGAAAAATATTTAAAAATTATATTTTACCCCCTTTAACCTGTAACAACTAGAAACATAAATATATTAAAATATCCTTGCATCACAAGTACTTCTTGTACTTAAAGGCAAAGTACCCGTGCCACAAAAAGGGTAAGAAATCAACAAGAAGGGCACAAAGAAGTGAAACGAAACAAAACATGGCAAGGACCAATGCTCAGGGCCAGGACTCTGCGGCTTGTGGCTTCTTTCCTTCCCGCTCTGCTGCTGCCACGAAGGAAAAAGCTTCTTGCACCATACTTCCCACATTTTTTGTGTTTTTTTTTCGTTGTTAGCCCCCGAAAAGTTCGTGTTCGTGCGGAGATGTACGACGCGAGGGCTAAAAGGACGCGTTTTATTTTTGGCAACAACCGTTTCCAAAAACTTCCACGACCGACGCACCATTAACCTCCGGGAAGGGCTTGTGAAAATGGTCCTTGGCTGATTATTGGTTCCCCGTCGCATCGCTCTCTCTGCAATCAGCATCATCTATCAGAATTAAACTCAAAGCTAAAGCCAAAGCCGCCCAAAACAAAAAGCAAAGAACCAACACACAAAAAAATAACTGCAGAGAAAACAATTGGGGGAGAGAGAGACGGTGAAAAGGAAAAGTACTTCCGTTTAGACCCCAAAAAAACAAAGCGTTCACAAAAGGGAGTGAAAGAGGAGTTTTCTTTAATGTATATCCGTGTATTTGCTGGCAATTTTCTAATCACAGAGCGTGGCGCGATTCCAACTTTAAGATAAACATGAATGAGCATTTGCTCCGCCCCACTCTGGCCCGGTGTTAATTGTATAAATATAGAAAAAGTTTTTATGATCCACAGATGGAAGCTTTCAGCGGAACCAACCCTCGTCTCAGGAAGCCAAACGGCTGCTAATTGAGCCTGGCTGGCGCTCCAGGACCTGCAGGATGTTTCATTTTACGAGCCTTGGGGAGGGAACAAAAGTGAATTATCTTGTTGGGAAACAACGACGCCTCGAACTGTGAGGTGGTACTAACAAGTGGCAATACCCAAAGTGCACTAGGACTTGAATGAGTCTTAATGATTCATCCTGAAAATTATATATCTTAAACTATACTAAAGGTTATAGTATCTAGTGATTATTTGCTTTAAAAACTTCCAATAAATGGCTAGATGAAGCTTGAATTTGTTAGCTTTTATCGAATAAGTACTTTGCATAGTGTAGCCTGTTAGCATTTTGTAAAGCATTTAGCATTTTGTGTTAAGATTCCGGCGATATTAAATGAAATTAGGATTAATTGAAAAGGAAGACTACGGTCACACTACGATTAAAAGAACGAAACCCAATACATTGAAAGTAAAAGCTAAGGAGAGAAATCAACGAAATAAAAAAGAATCTACATTTAAACCACGATAACAAATTCCTTAAATATTCCTTAAATAAAGATTTTATTCTCTTACTCACTTATGGGTGTCTTGTTTTATGATTTTAAGCCTGGCCTAAGCGAAACAGTCCCTACTAATTTGTGCCATTCATTTCGCCTAACCATCAATCAGGTCCATTTCCGCTGGCTATCTGCTTCGCTTAGTGGAAATTTCCAGCTGGGAAATAGCGGAAAAGCGGAAAACGGCCTAGTTACCCGGTTGCCCTTTGCAATTAAACGCAGTCCGCGGGGCCAGAGTTGCAACAGCGCCGGCAAGGAATTAGAATAACAATGAAATGCCTGACGCTGGGCCAAATTTTTCGGCCGGTACACCACCTAGACGGAATTCAACCAGAAGGCCCAAACCAATTGACATGACCATTGTCATTCACATGACCATTTCCATTGCCATTTCCATTCCCAATTGGTTGATGGGTGGCTGCATTCATTTGCGAGGCACGAGCCTGCTGCCTGCTGTTGGCATTTGGAATGGGTGTGGGGCTTGGGAGCATGGGAGCATGGGTTTTTCGGTTTCTGGGTACGGTTTGGTTTCACATCCGCGTATTTCTGGGTCTCCTGCAGCGCTGCGTATACGTAATTTATTACAGACGACGCCATTTTGCGACGCGGCCATGTTCTTGGTGCGTCGGTGTGTTAGATGGGCCCTGCGATGCGCCAGTGTGCGTGAGCAGATAAAATGCAAAACAGACGTCATGGCAGGCCGTGCACGTTTAGATGCCCGCCAAGAGTTCCCATTTCAACTGTCATTCGCCGCCACTCACCGGATAGAGCTGCTCGCGCTGCTAATAATACAAGACCGATCCGCCCGGCTCGTTTCCTCAGCTGCCAATTCAATTACACCGAAAAAATCGCATCATTAAAAATGTTGTGTGACCTGCCTGGAAATTACAACGCACAGACAGCAAATTTCGACACTCGGACCGAGCCGTGGAGCCGTGAGAGAGAACAAAGTAATTTTATACGCCAGCTACGATTTAAAGCAACGCGCGGGCATTATGCAAATCAATTTGTCCTCGTCCCTGATGGAAATTTGTTTTCTGCATTAATTTTCCACGGGGAAGTTTGTTTAGTTTGTTTGTGGGGGAAATTAATTTCTAGAGTAAATCTTCAATTCGGCAAAGCACAAGAAAATGGCGGAAAATTCAAGAGAGAGTGAGCGGGCGTTCAAGGAAAAGTTTATTTTTTGTTTTGCTAGGGGTTTTCTCCATTCTTTCTCTCCCTTTCCCACACTTGCCGCTTTCCCTTTCCCACACTTGCCGCTCTCCCTTTTATCCTTTTCTCTGACATTTTTTTTTGTTTTCTGGTTTTGGTTTTGCCTTTGGTTTTTATTCATCGAGCTAATTATGCGCTACAATGCGTCTCCGTGGCCATTGTGCGAACTTTTCGCCATCAACTGTCTGGCTTCGGTGGTGGCTTCATGGCAAGCTGGCTAAGTTCAAGGACATAAACTGCGGCATGTCTATTAATGGGCCTAGGCTCCGGCGAAGGGGGTAAAGTTGCCAGGCAACGGCTTAAAAAAAAAAGAGCACCGACTTTACTTTCACATTTCAATTAAAGTTTGCCCATTTTCCCCGCGCGAAACTTAAGCCGCAGGCTCTTGTGGCTTTGAGATAAAAGGAATTTACTGTTTAATTCGAGCCTAGCTAATTATTTTATAGCGACGCCTATAAATCTTGATACGTAACAGTACTCGGACCCGAATCTGTAGTTCAAACCGTTTGATAACTAAACAAAAAAGCGTCATCCATAATGCCCGTCGATGTGGCGTTGCCGGTCATAAATCACGCACAGTGGCTGCCAAAAGTTTATGCCCCGCAGCAGCAGCAAACTGTCAAAGCATCTGCTCATTACGCCGCGCCACTTTCAGTTCAGTTGGACTGTAAACTGGTCAGTTGGTGGTCAGATATCGATGCGAGGGAGTGTCAATGGGTAGGAGGAGAGCGGAGAAGGACCCCATGCTCATTATACTTGGAACTGATTTTTTTCCCTATTTTTTTTGGAGCTCTAACCAATGTGAAATGGCAAAGGATTCGATTGGACAACCACATATTCTACAAAACGTGGACGCGCTTTTATGCACTTGAAAATACGGTTTGTATTTCTGATTCCACAAATTATTTTTTCAAAAGAAAACTTGAAGAAATTTGATTGAAAGTTATAGATTTACTTTTTTAGGTAAAAGTGTGAATTGTATATTATAATTATCAAATATCGATATAGGTATCGATAAGCAGCTTGAAGCAAAGGAAGACGGTCACACAAGATATTTAAATTTGGTATTAAGAAGGAAATAAAGAGACGGTCACTTTTTGACTGCGGATCAAGCTTGAAAAGGACACCATTAAAAAAGAAAAAACTAAAATATAATCCCTCAAATCCGATCATTGCGGTTTTATTCAAATTAAAGGTGGAAATATACTGCATATATTTTAAAAGCTGTTAAGAAATATTAGGAATTCTGATTAAATTTTCCATTAACTAAGGCTTTCAAGAATTATCAGCACTTTAAGACGGAATAAGGTCAGGTATTTAATTTTTCTCAGTGCATTTTTTGGGCCAGTTGGTATGGCAGTGGGAACATTTGGCCCATTGTTGTCATTGGTGCTCATTGCTAATATTGGTAGCTGTCGGTCCGCTGCAGCAGTCGAATGGCAGTGTCAGTGGCAGTGCGGCTGTGGCACCACATTTCCCCCTCTGGCATTCCGACAGCCAACATTCGCCTCATTCATGTGTTTTATTGCCACACTCACTAGCACACACACTCACTGGCACACACACCAAACAGCACCGGAAGCAACTGACCCCATGCCATCAGAGTTAGGAGCAACAACAGAAACAGAAGCAGGAGCAGGAACAGCAGCAGAAGCCGGAGGAGCATAGGAATCAGGACCAGAGACACACTCTCCCCATATATTTATGCCCCATATGGTGGCTGTGCCATATCTCCGTGGGCATAAACCACAACTCAACGACTGGCACAGCGGAACTACAGCAGAATCAACAGCAGCAGGCCCAGAAAATAAGTGCAGGCTGGCCAGTGGCCACTGGTTCACTTTCAGGCTCATTACCGCAGCCAGGGTTGGGATTCAACCTCTAAAAATAAATCAAGAGCCCAGTTAATAGAGTTCCATAAACCATGTTTAAGGATTGTTTTTATTGGCTTATATAAATTAGTAGATATTTATAGGTCGAAAGAAAAAGGTCAAGGAGTTTTGAGCGATGATTTACTTACAAACCTTCCATGGTTTTTAAAAACTCTGTAATAAGTCATAGATTCTTTGAATTTCGATGGATCTTGATATTCTTTTATGAGCTTTCAGTGTGAGTAAACTTATTTAAATACAATTAAATTTTCAATTAATTTTTTAAGAGGAAATATTTTATGTTAGACACAGATTTCATACAAACAATCGTATCATTTTGTTACCATTAGGATTAGAAAGACATTTTTCATGAAACAGAAAGCATTTCTGAGGAAAATAATAAACATCAAAGACAACTTATATATTCAAAAAATGGTTTAACTCACTTATAAAATAGCTTTTGTCTTAAATGTATAAAAATAATCAAACATAAGCCATACGTAATAAATGTATTTATATGCATTTAAAAAAACCCAAACTAATTTCTTATTGGGCAAGATGAAGACAGCTATTGTGGCCCAGAATTGTGCCAAAGGCCAAGAATATCTTCATATACCAAAAAGAGACAGGCCAACTCCAGGATAACCAAGGATTTTGTTGTCTGGTGACTCGGATTTTAATCAAGAGCAGAATAACTGGGAGTGTGCTGGGGAGTCTGAGCTGGGAGTCGGGCTTTTTGTCATCCCATAAATCCATTAAATTTTCTACAGACAACAAGAAAGTGCAATCGTCAGCAGATTTTTGGCTTCCACAAATGCTGAGAGCAACAACTCTGGCAATAATATTTATTGTCATTTATTTTATTTCACATTTAAGTGACTCGCCGCCCGCTCTCGGCCAAAGCTAATAAGCTGCAGTAATAAATTATGCGGCATGCAGCATATAAATTATGCGCAATTAACTACAAACATTTTTGCATAACTGCACAAAAATGTTCGTCGCCTGCAACTCTCGAAAATATATTTTGCCATATTTAGTACCAAAAAAAAACTTTGTCCGGCACAACAATTTAGTTTGAAATAGATATATGTATTGGAGGCAGCAGATAAAGCTAGGGGTCATGTTTAGTGCATGTATTCATACACTCACTCACGGACACACACGCTTAATGAGCGATATTAAATGAATTTAAATTCGGTTTTAAGTGGCGAAATAAACTCGTATTAATTGCTGTTCGCTGCCATTTCGAACGCCATTTAAAGCATCTACATCTACTTGGTTTTATGGGCGTCTGATTAAAGTTTATTGGGGCTGGAGGGGCCAGGGGTATAACAAAAGATGATTGGTCCAAATCAGATACATTGTCATGGTAAGATCTTAGGACAGACCTTGAGACTGAGAGTCTGTGTGTGCGTGGAAAGTAAACACACAAAGATGTTGTCACAAAAAACAAGAATTTAAATTTCAAATGAAATCTCTAAGTGAGTTTCTATGTTTATGGCCCTGCTAAAAGTTGTTTATGGTCTTCGCATGGAATTTGTTTACTAAATCAAAATGCCTCTGCAAGACTCGCAAAAATATTAATTGCTCGAATCGCATTGCCAGTGGAGCAGAGCAGAGCAGAGCAGGCGGGCGGCAATCACAGGGACCAATCGCAGGACCTAAGCTCACATTGTTATGCGGAGGGGCTGCATTTAAATTTATGCGCAACTTAACGCTTCAAAATTGAGTGCAACGAACGCGACGCGAGCCGAAAACAGAAGCAACAGTCGCATCAAGTATACGCCGTGGCAGCCGGAAGCGAGACTTGGAGTGTTTGCCTGACTCCTGCCTTCACAGGACTCCCTCCCCAGTTCGCTATGTGTGTGTGTGCTCCATGCTCCGCGTTCCCCGCTCCTTGCAGGGCAACAAAGCGCGACAACAACAAGGACAGGCCATGCCTGCCTGGGTTCATGTTTTCTTTGCCGCTTTTAATTTCAAAAATTTATGCGCTCGCGCCACGCTAAGCGTAAAATAACGATGCCGGGCCAAGCCGGCAATACGACAACATTGTTACGGATACCCTGCAATTGTAGGAATTCTCTGTTCTCGGATAAATAATAAGTGAGGGAATCGGAATTGTCATGCAATTTGGTCGGGGATATAATTAAGCACTTAAAAGTTGCAAGCAAGTCATTCATATCTGTAACCAAAGTAGTTGGAAATAAAGGTAAATGTCACTTTCCTATGGATAGTTACGTTGACTCCAAGCTTTGATTTAATTTTTAGCTTTATATGCTTTTATAATATGACTATGCTTTTTAGCTGGGGATAATTGAAGTAAAAGGTTTTTAATTATTTTTTTTATAAGGTAAAATGTGTCTGTACTTTTAAAATAAATCTAGTCAGAGTGTTCAATGATAAGACTATCTATATGGATAAAAGAAAAATGCACCAAAGCTGCGAAAATGTATTTAAACATTGTCTTGAACTTAACTTTACCTGTCCAGTTATTCTTTTGATTGACTTTAAAAGGTTCAGAGAGCAACATTTATTCGGCCTGCCAATTATGGAATTTTCTCAATCTTTGTTATTGTTTTTGTTTTACCATTTTGTTTTTGTTGGTCCCTAGTCCTTTTCCCTGGTGCCGCTGCACTCGCTCGCAACTGGCAACTTGATCCTTTGCCGCCATTTCGCAGCAGCAAACTCTCCTGCACTCCTGCAGCGCTCCAGCCCTCGAACCATCCCCAATTCCCAGCTCCAACACAAGCTCCAGCCCCCCCTAGAATGCACTCCATTAAACTCTGCCGTTGACTTTGTTGCTCTGCACACAGCGTCGTCGTCCTCGTCGTCGTCACACTGAGCTGAGCGCTCGCAAATTTTATTTATTAAAAGGAGGGTTACGGCGTACAAGTCAAGTGGCTCAGCTCGAAAACAATTAAAATGAAGTTTTCTTTTTGAGTTGCGTTTTTGCATGGGCAAAACGAGTGGAGAGCAGAGCGAGAGAATGTTTTGGTTGCAGTTTCAGTTTCAGTCTCGGTTTCAGCTTGTGTTCGGTACGAGCGAGCATGTAGCCTACTCGAGGGCGCAGCCATGCCGAGCGTAAGATCTTAATGAGTTTTTCGGCTAGTTTCACATGCTCGACTGGCGCCCAAAGTCGTCCACATGGAGAGCTGCCTCGCAGATACACAAATCTTTGCAGAAAGAATGGCATAATTAATTGCCTTTGTCGTTGCCTTTGCCTTTGTCGTTGCCATTGCCGTTGCTGTTTCTCGGAAAGCTTTTCGTATTCAGCGCCTCGGTTAAATGTTGCATGCAAATGTGATGGTTTGATCCGGGGATCCGGGGATACTGGAATCCAGGGATCCTTAGGGGACAAAAAGGACCCGGTGTTCCGTATCCCACTTGCAAAATGGCGGGGGCTGGTGGCGGCGGCGTCTGAAAGGTGCATTCTATTTGGGTCACCTGCCGTGCGTAACGGCTCGTGAATATTCAATGGATTCGGGGTCTCCAGCAGGAGCGAGCTATCAATTACTGAGCTCCCAGTTGGACCAGTTCTACTTTTAAATTGGAGTAGTACAAGCTTACGGGCCAAACTATATTTCAGGGAGGAAAATCTAGTTTACATGGCTTACTTACAAATCCAAAACGGCTGCCTCTGTATTAGGAACAGAAATTGTTTTTGAAATCATTTAAGAAAGGCACCCAAAAGTAGGCTATGATTTTATATATTATATACAGCATACTTTTCGACATATTTTTATTCTGGGATGCTCCAGAAATCACTAGGGTTTTGAAATCACTTTAAAAGGTGTTTAAAAGTA
>JAEIIF010002689.1:0-13019 GCA_018874455.1 Drosophila trapezifrons
GTCAAGCCTCTAATGAAAACTCTAATTAATGAAAACTTTTGCCCTGTGTCATAAGGCCATTAGGAAATGCTTTTTCTTAATGATTAAGATTGTAGAGAATATTATTGTAAAATTGATTATTATATTAAGACTGTAGGTCTCACAAAAATCTTTAATCACTTAAGATTGTCTATAAAACAAACAGAGAAGAATATATAAAGTATTTCCCTTATAGAAATATTAATAATAACATTAAACATAAAAGTTCCAATTACTCCCAAATATAAGTATACCCATTGCACACTCTACCCAGGACTTGTCTCTAAAATGGGTCGAGCCCCAAAAAAAGAACTCGCTTTCAAACGCAATATTGATCTATGTTCATTGCCAGGAGATCGATTAAATATCAGGCGAAAGGGAAAACGCAGCAACAGCGCCATCAACAGCTCCGGCTCAGGCAACACAGCCCCCCCGGTGGGCTCCCAGTTTGGCAATCCGAATCCCAATCCCTGCCTGCCACTGCCGCTGCCAGGCCACCCACTCGGCATCGGAAAACATGTGCCTATTGACAGAATATTGACAGAAGCTATTTCACTTTTCGGGGTGTGACAGACATGCCGGCGTTGCTTTTGCCGTTGCCGTTGCCGTCGACGACTGCACCGCCGGCCCCCCCATTCCCATGCCTGGCCCCAACCCTTCCAGGAGCGACTGGGAGCTCGGAAGAGCGCCCACCCTACGCCGCCCAAAATCAGCAACTTGCGGCGAACTAGTCGTGGGGAAATAGGGGCTAATCCGGGGAGTCGGGTCCCTGGGGGGACTGGGTTTCCGTCTGTGCCAAAAGTTTTGACTGCGATTCAATAAACAAACGGTATTATTAAATAATGCGCTCGTTTCGCAGCGTCGCAAGTTGGCCGAGAAATCGGTTCCGCTGCCCGATTTGTCTTATGCAGAGGGCCGCGACTGCAAATGGATTAATATCCATATATCCAAAGCCCAGTTTGGCACTGAGGAAAAAATCTAGAAAATCTTTTACCAATAAAAATGGAAAGAATATTCCCTTTAACAAGATTTTTATTTAGTTTTCGTGGAAACTAAAGCCAGTATAAGCTGCGATTCAAGTGGGTAAAATATTAAACTTTAATTTACATTATATTAGGTATTTATAATTTATTTATTTACAACAAACTTACTTTTATTTAATAAAAAATAAAGTCTTTTTAGACTCCAACTCTGAATTAAAACCAGAAAGGCCTTCTTAATGGAATTATGTAAACTTAATCTCAAGTTCTTGCCAAAAATGAATGCAACAACATACATATTTCTCCTGGTGCAATCCCAGCGATTCGCGCCTCTTTTCTGCCTCCAAATTCGGCACGGCGCCGCTCGGAGGTGTTTTAATGAATGTTGCCAGGATACAGGTGAGGCCATTTTGTTATTTTTATTTGCTTTGACAGTCGGCACTTGAGCACCGGAGAAATCGGAGGAGTCGGGAGTCGGAGTCGCAATCGTTCCGCGAACATTGGCCAGTATTCGTTCGAGAGACTGAGGGAGCGATCGGAAATCGCGCCATGCGGACGCCCTTTGCCAACTTCGATTTTAACTTCTCGCCGGGCTGCCAGTACGAGTCGGCGGGAGTGCTCGCCCTGGTGTCCATCTCGTGTCCCGCCGCCACGTGTCCCTGCCCCACGTGCCTCCTGGTCATCATCCATGGTGCGCATCGGGACCTTCTGTCGGCGGTCCTCGAGCGTCGCGGTGAGTTCCCCCTGAGTGAGTCTTTTGCCGACTCGGCCATGTGGTGTGTGCAACAATTTGGGAAATTCCCTTCGCCTCCGCTGTCGTCCTGCATGAATAAATCGAAAATGGCTTGAGTATGTAAATTTGCCGTTGATATGGGAGTATGTGAGAAGGCTCGAATCATTTGTGTACAGGTGAGGCCTAAACACCTTTGCTTGAGCCACTCAAATTAACGCCCGGGAAATATGTGGCGTGCGACATTGGCCCCCTCTGGCAACAACATGAGGAGCATGAGGAGCGATGTGTGGGAGGTGGATATATAGGGGAAATTCAGGGAAGGAAGCTCAAGCTCCATTATATATAAGTCATATCATGTCGAACATTTAGAACAAGAGTAATAATCATAAGGGATAAACCATAGTAACTTTTAAAATGAATAAAAGCCTGGAAGAGGTTATTTCTATAAAATTTGCCATAAAGACAGCTGCAACGCACTATTTCTTAGAAAATATATAAAACATAAATTCTTCTAAAAAAATACTGAATATTAAAGTGTAACAACATATCATTCCATAAATTATAACTAGACAAGGAACTAGACAAGTAAAATTCTTTTTATAAATGGAAATTTTAACATTTTTAAGGGTAGATTTGTATCCACATTTTTTAAAGAATTTTCCGATTTTAGGAAGGTTTTAATTAATATATTTTAAATCGTAATATTTCTTTAAAAAAGTCTGAACATTTTATTTTCAAATTTATCAACATCCATAATGTTTGAATCACAAATATAGTTAATCCTAAGCAAAAGTAAATTCCTAACATGGTTTTTACTGACAATATCTTTATAAAACCATTTAAAATATGTTCGGATAAAAACGATTTTGAAATAAAAATCAAATTGGTTCAGTTAAAGCTTCCTGTAAATCGTATAAAAAATAAAGTATTCAGATAAAGTCTTAACAAGGCAATAAAAATATGAAAAACATGAAAGGCAATATAAATTAATAAAAAGAAGCAGTCATTTTGTTACTTGTGTCCTTGAGGCTCACAGCTATAAAATACTACTAACAAATATAAACAGCTCATAACTTATATAAGCTCCCATAGGCCCAAGGATAATCAAAGGTCCTAGGCATGCTCCCAATAAAATATTTTCCCCTAATCTATGCGCGTTTTTTTTTTACAGAAAGTTGAGGCAATTCATAAATCATTTTTTATTGGAAAAAACGTTGCTGGCGGTACACACTCACACTAGGTGGCTGACCCCAATCGGGCTAGGGCTCTTTCAAAACCCAGCCCATCCCTTTGCCCGGACTCGGATGCACGTAAATCCAGTGAAATCTCGTTGAAAGGGAATTTGGCCATTAAAGCGGAATTTGATTTGCGATCTGGGGTCAGTGCGTGCGAGAATATGGCGCAGGGGGAGAGCCAATAGGGAATAGGAATAATTAAGTATTCCAATATACTCCCCACAATCGGCGGTTAAGAGCAGAGCTTGCATGCAAATAAAACCTCAACAAGTCAAACCGGAAACCCAAACATTTCGTTCAGTTTGCCGTTCACGAACCCACGGCGAGCGAGGTGTAGGTGTGGAAAAACTCCTCGGTCCTCAGACCTCAGGTCTCGGACTACGGACCTCGGTCAGGCCGAGCTCCAACCACCTGAGATTCCATATATATACGAACTATGTATAGCCGATTCAGCCAGGATTCATGCCACCATTCATCCTGTTGTATAAATTAATGGAAAGTCCAGTAGCGTGTTTTGACCATGGCCGGTAACCATGGCGCTGGGCCCCGGCGATTGTGGAAAAATAGAGAGAGGTCACTTCGGGAATATGTATGCAAATTGGATTAGGGTGTCTCAATGACATTCTCCGGAGCCACATTTCACCCGAATACCCGGGCCGAGGGTTCGCCGAAACACCTTGTAAGTGTATACACTTACGGCCGGGCTTCGAATAAATCGCGGCTTAATTCATTAATTTACTCGGACATTCCCCGAAGGGGGGGTAGTTTCCACAAATTCAGCCCACAACATTCCAGTGGAGGTCCTTCGTCCTTTGGCCGTTAGGGCCGCTCGCATGCAAATCAAATTCAAAGACCTTTAGACGTGGTCAAGACTCCGAGCCAAGCGGTAGTAGCGAGCGGGTTTTCCAAAGTTTTTCGCGCAGCTGTGACGCGTTTTTTCTACAAATTCTGTTCAGTAATTATGAAATACCACGAGTGCTAAATGATTATACAACTGAAAGTTAACAATTAAACCATTAATTGGTTCAAAATCAAGTGTGAATAATTGCACGACAATAATGTTTAATAATTAAATGTTGCAATAAGCCAAAACATCTCTTTTAGGGATAATTTCAACGAGATTTCTGTTGGGCAATTAATGATTTTAAATTATGAAATCTCTGTTAATATTGCCTATTTATTATTAATTATTCTTAAAGAAATCCCAAAGCTCTGAAGAATCGTAAATTCTTCTTTTTATTAACTTTCCAAATATCCAATTAAAACCTTCGTGACACAGAACTAGATTTCCTTATAATTTCATAATCAAATTTTTATATAATATCTAAGAGCGTTGTGTGAGACGTTAATCCCTAATAATATAATTTCCCCACACATACTTAGTATATAGAAATTAAAATCGAGAAATGTGCAGATAACTAACGTCAATAAACTTGATTTTTTCGGAAGAAATACAAACACGACAAGGCTGTCTGTCAGACGGGCGAAAAATCGGCCACATGCCCGAAACATTTTCAACAAAAGCCAGATTAATTATTTTTCAGGCAGTGAACTCTTTCTCTTGCCTCCGCCGCGTTCTATTGATTACCCTAAAAATAATTTGAGAAAGTGGAGACGGTGCTGCTTGCTAACTGCTGGGTGCCTTGGCCTGGCGGATCCGACTCCGATTCCAACTCCGAGGTTGTTGTACCTCCGAATTCGATTCCAGCCCCCTGCCAAAGCTCAGATAAGCCGCACGAGATGATCTAGTAACCACTTCCTAAATAGAGCATCAACAAAGGGTCTCAGACGTACGAGTACGTGTGAAAACTTTCAATTCATTTACTTAGTTTGGCTTTTCGTGGAATGGCTTTCAATCTTATGGCCAAGTTCTGTCTTCTTCGCGGCAACTTGCCAGATGCAAAGAGAGTTACCTGCTGGCACTCAGCCCGATAAGGGGCCATAAAACTAAATTGCACCAATGCAGGGACTTTTATTTTATTTTTTTTCGGGCTTAACTATACTTATTGTTTAACCGAGGAAGCCACATGTTGCAGGCTGTCAAAGTTCCGCTGCCGAAGCGCATCGCGTGATTTGTGCTCTATATATCTACTATATAGAAATGTGTGCCTTTGGATTTCCATGCGCCCCAAGTTAACATGACAGTGAAAGCCCCAAACTTATGGCCTAATATTGAGCTTGGAATAACAACATGACATTTGTTTTACTGCTGTCTCTTTTGTTTTTTTAAGCGAGACACTTCGTTGTGTCGGCGATTATTTAAATGTTGATTTAAAAAAGTGTTTGCATTGAAAGTTATAGAAGAACAAGATAATTTTCAGTTTTAGATAAAGGAAATGTAAAAGTTTGTCAAGTAAAACACAACTGTGGGTTTGAAGGATAGTTGGAAATACATGTTAGAGTCTTTTTACTTGAAATTAATTTAAAAATAAACTTTATTTAGTAATTAACTATAGTAAGAAATAAATGCAGAGAAATAACTCTTAGAAAAAGTAAAAAAATAAATCAATACGCAACTTTATGATTAAAGTCTTATTTACTAAGCTAACAAATAAATGCCTCTAAAAACTCTTACTTCCTTACTTCCTTACATTAAGTCCATCGAACATAAATAGGTGTTTAATGATTTATTGAAATACAGTTAAGAATATAAATAATAATTATTCAAAAAATGACTATCCCTAAATAAGTTACAACCCTTAAAAAGTGCAAAGTTAAAGTGCCTCAAAGGAAATCCCCTTCCCCAAAGTAATGGAGCGCAACAAATTCAACATTAACTAAGGAACACAATCAAAATGAGGTAATTGCGACTTAGGGACTATAAAATAACGATTCAATCATGCACTTGAAATCGAAATTGTTTATATACTAAGTGCCTATATTTATATATACTTAAATATGCGTGGTAGTGGAAATGGTAATGGATATTTGACGTGTTCGATTCGATACTTAGCGGACTCCTTCTTCCTCGGCCTGTCTGTATTTGTTTTGGCCGCCTGGTCACAAGGTCAGGCCATCGTCATCATCAGAATTAATATGTGTAGGTCAAAGAGGTTACCTGCCCAGACCAGGCCAGAGTATGTTCAAGGTAAGGCCTAATCGAGGGCCCATAAAGCATACTCAACTAGTGGCTTCGATCTGGGATTTAGGGCGTAGCCAACCTATGGCATTTGGATATTGGATAAGCCATCTCTCGCTCGGTACGTCGTCCTCATTATTGGGTTGACCCCATTTAAGTGTGGGATGTGCCAGGGCCAGAGCCAGAGTCAGAGCCACAGCCAGGATGAAGTGCGGCTCCAGCTCCGGCTTCGTCATAGCGGGACGTGACTAAGCCTGGAAAAGTGTGTCACCACGTGGGCCCCTTGGCCAAATCTCAAGTTTTTCCGACTCCATGCAGGAGGTTAATATGAGAAATGGGTTCAACATCTGCTCCGCGTTCTGGTCTGGGGCTCGGATTCGGGTTCGGGTTCGGGCCTAGGCCTGGGCCTGGGTTTTTTGGTAAACTCGTTTAGGTTGCCGCCCTCATTGTGTTTTTTTTTCCTGTTCTTTTTCATTATTTTTTTCCTGTTGGCCCCCGTGTATAAATATCCTATAGACAGCAGACAGCGCACTGGAAATATTTTAATGTACCTACGATAGCGCTGGGGCCGCTCTGCCGGCTGCATTAGATGCAGGTCACAAGATAAATGGCACAGAACACGATTACACATATTGAACAAGCCGAAAACATGATCGAATTACTGCAGTTTCGTGTGGAGCATTTTACCATTTTACCGCCGCGGAACCAAACCCCAAAAAAACATTGGTTCCGTAAATGTTTTAATTTGTTTGCCAGCCTTTCGACCAAATTAATTAAGCGGCCTCAAATTATTAATCGAAAACATGTTTGTTTTTTGAACAAATTTGCATGGTCACCGAGGGGATTATGGAAACCTATGCTCTTTAATAAATTTTGTTGTGTATAGCAATGGATTTCTCTGAAGAATATTGATGGATTTTGATTGATTTGATTTTTCTGGAAATATTCAAGATTTCTAATAGGGCAAGGTTCTTAAGAAAATATTGTTTAGCCCTGAATTGAACATAAAAATTATATTATCCATTAAGATTCCTGTTTTAAGTACATATATTAATTATTTAACTTCCTTATCAACATCTAATATATTCCTAAACACGAAAATGAATAAAACTTATGGTATTATTATATGAAACATTATGATATTATCCATTTCCAATCAAGAAATAATTTTGCATTTGCCTGTGGTGCTATGATACTGTATTAAAAACTGCATTAATTAGAGTTTTCATTAGATGCGAGCACTTTCGTACATACATAAATTAAAAGTGCGTATAGTCGTCTTGCTCGCACTTACGTAAAATCCTTTGTCAAGCCTCTAATTAAAGCTCTAATTAATGAAGTTTTTAATAAAGTATCATAATACATTAGGGAAGTGTATAAATATTTTAAGGCAAATGTATTTAAAACCATTTTAGGATTGTAAACCAATTGGTAATTAATTTTCTTTACTTTTTTGTTAATAAATTATTTTTACATAGATCGAAACTGAAACCTTTATCATCCCAAATGTAATAAGATCAGAATAAAGGTTTTTATTATAGTTAATATTTCATACTTTCCTGGCTTACCTTTAAGCAACCAATTCGTGATTTCGAATTTTAATGAGATGAACAATAAATACTCCATTCTTCCTGCCTTAAAACAGTTAATATATGGGAGAAATTAGACTCTACTGTCCTCATGACTTCATTCGAACACCTTTGACAATCCCTGATAGTCGCGAAAAAATCACGCAAATTACCTATTGTATAAGCGGTGCAAATTTGTTGCCAATAGTTAGATAATTGAAAGAAACCCATTTGCATGTGCGAACGCAACCGAACACAAGAGCTGCAGGATTAATTGCGGACTCGTCCGCTTCCGATAGTTCTCAGGCTTGTTTATTATTGGGAATATATCAAGGTTCATTGGAGTGGTTGTTGTACCTACCGGCGAGCGAAACGGGTTTGCTGCTCCCACAAAAACCCGAGAGCAGAGTGGGCTTTGCTTTTCCACAGAGAGAAAGAGAGAAACCGGCTTTCTGCGTCTGCGTCTGCGTCTCTGGCTTTCTGCGAAGAATTCTCCCCGATAAGCTTCACTAGCCGAGCAGCACTCTTTCCGGACCATTGGCGGCAGTAGCACTTCGACGGCGGCGCGCTAAACAACAAAACCCGGATCGGATCGGATAGGCTCAAGTCGTGATCGCGATCGAGATCGGCATCGGCATCGGGATCGAGATATATAATTGCAGCAATTTAATGCGGACGCTGTACCGCATACTTTGCTCTGTGCAATCGGAGACTTTGCGAACAAAGAACGTTTAAGAAATTCGCCAAGTTCCCCAAATAATCGGCTTCGCGTATTGAATTTCGCTAAAAAATCGTTTCCTATTAGTGAGTGACAGGTCGCTCTGCCTGCCTGGCCGGGATCCCCATTAATTTCGAACCGATCTGATCGACTTTGATCTAATCCGAAGGCAAGGTCGTTCGGGGTCCACTCAACCGAAGCCACAAATTGGCCATTTGAGCGGCTTAGAAAAACACGGATCGATTTCGATTTCGGTTTCGGTTTCTGTTTCTCGTCTCCCGAAGCGAAATTTATTGAAGACGCTGCTGGATGCGGAAGGACCGACCGATCGTACCCGAAATGTGCTCACTAAGCCAATGTGCCAGCGATGCCCTGGACTATTAATATTCAGTGCGGGTCCGAAAAAATGTCAATCACTTGATTACGAACGACAAACAAACAAAATCAGTGGAGTGCTCGGATTCGGGTTGCATAAATAAGGCGACCGACCACCACATGGAAAGTCGAAATTAAGAGTCAGACTGTGAAGATACGACCATTTTTCTCCGGAGTTCACATCGCAGCTCGTTTTAACCATTCAAAAGGTATAATTGAACTACTTCGTATGTACATATTTAATCGGCTCACAGTTGGTTTTGTTTGGGGGCAGAAATAATATAAATCAAGTCTCTTAGCCTGGGACAAAATCAAATAAGTCGAAAGTGGCTGAAGGTGTATGTAATACTTAAAAATAGCTTTGCTATGGTTGGGTTTTTTGGAGCAATAACTAGTAGAAGCTCTTAGGTTTAATATAAATAAGGTTATTCAATAAGGTTTATCATTAGGCAATTTATAAGATCATAAATGCCATAAACATAAAGCGATCGTGATATTTTCTAGGACCTGATAGTTTAAAACAACATTTATTTGAAATGGTTTATTCTAGACACAATATTTGTGTATAATTATTTAAACAGTAAGGATTATAGTCGAAATTATGGTTTATCATAGAACTATCTAAGTAGACAGCCTCAATCTATACCAATAAATATTCATCTCCCAAAGATAAACATCTGAAACTTACCCAAAATAGTAAAAACCACTTCTGACAAGAATATTTAATGTTAATAATATTTAATTGACCCTGATATATAAAAGCAGTTTGCAAGATTTATCAGTTACTAGCTACTCGAAATACTTGTTTGTTTGGAAATGTAATTTATAGTAAAATCTAAGATCTCTTTTGGCTAATTTCCCAGTTAACAGCGTCTTATAAACTGTTTATGAGGATAATCCCCGGTAAATGTTTGAGAAATCATACCATATGGCGGATCTAATCAAATCGTTCACTCCAAGTTGATGGATTGCATAATACATTCATCTGCAGCCAACTAGTGAGCTGTCGACTGCTGTTGTTGCAGGAACAAGCTATGTCGGCATCGGTATATTTATATATATATTCGAATATATATATATATATACACGAACATGGCTACCAGCCAACGCAAACGCAAAAGCAAACAAGCTATGTACATACCTGGGCACTTAGCTTACTCCACTCTTACCTGTGCGTCGCTGGAAACAACAACAACAACGTCGGCGGCGGAGCGACCTTGCCTGACCCACTTTACTCGGGGCAGTGCCAAAATTGACAGCTCTGCGGCATTTTACAATTTATGCTGCAAAATTACCCATAATGGCGGCGCTTTTTATGACCGTGCGTGCTGGAGCATCGAAAAAGTATATAATGCGAGAAAACGAGCTTAGCACCGTTCTCCCCGCTCGAAACTTTTACCATTTCTCATTTATAAAATCCGACACGCCGCTGAGGGGTGCAGTCAGTCAGCCAAAGGCCGATGGCCGATGGCCGCTGGCCGTTGGCTGATTCCCCCGATTACCGCTGGCCTATGATTTATTTTATGCAACGCGCCAGTCGAGTCCATATTTATTAATTGGGGGGCAGGCTGTTGGCCTCTCCTAAAACGCCAAATTAGACTACTGGAAAGCCATTCGATCGCTGCATCCCGATTAACAGTGCCCGGGGACGAGCGCTAAGAGTTAATTACATCGCGGGCATCGGGCGCGTTCGTTGCCTGAGTCTTTCGTTCGCTGCGAGGCAACGGGACGCACATCCACTGTATGTGGCACTGAGGAGGAGCCCCCGCCCTCCGCACTTCGCACTGGTAATGGCGACTAGTTCTCGGCTATTGCTCAACAGTCTGGAGCCGGAGTCGGAGTCGGAGTCGTTAAAGTGTCGTTCAACCGCGTCTTAAAAATACAATTCGGAGCTGAAGCCTCGGCCCGGCCGCATGCAGAATGAAGAACAATAACTGCGCGAGGCGAAGGCACATAAAGACATTTATTTATGCTCGACGCCCACAATGTCGCCGCTGCAGCAGTCTGTACCGTACCGCTCTCTCCCATCGCGCCGTACCGCTCTTGGCCAAAACCATAAGCTCTTGGCTTGGCCAGCTCTCAGCGCGTCCCAGTTGGCGGGGCAAAGCCTGATGCGGCTCAAGCGGTTGAAGTGGAAATAAATTTTTGCTTTATTGAGGAGAGCAATTATGGCCTACAACGACGCGCCGATCCCTTACAACGGCTGCAAATAGATTTTCTGTTCTTTACCACAGTCCTAGCCTCCGCTCCAATCCCAGGCCCAATTGTGGTCCGTTTGCACTGAGAGAAATTGCTGTTAAACAAGGGGTATTAGTATAAGATGCTTTAGAAAAGCTTATTCCGGAAAGAACGTTGCTAGAAACATTTACCAAAGTAAAGTACAGTGTTTTCTGATTGAAATAAATTATAAATATATTTTACATTATATTAATTATTTCAAATTATTTATTTCTTTGTTGAAAGTTACCTATATCTTTGTTTATATAAATCTGTTTAATATACATTTATTAATTTCGATACTGCCTTGTCCAAATAGTCTCCCAATTTCATGTGACATTTTTTCGCCGAGTGCACTAATGCCCCAGGCCTCCGATTCGCCAGCCAGCCATCAGTCACAGTCTTTGTCTGGCCGTCTACGTGGCTTCCTTCATCCGTTGACGGTTGGTAATCCACCAGACTGGAGCTGAAGGCTGGCCAATGGCAAAGGCGTTCTACGCACAAGTCGGTGGGGTTCGCATGGTTGCTGGTCGCTGTGGAGGACCTGGTCGTGGATGTGGAGGGAGCTCATCTTGATGGGGCTTTACTGCCGGGACCAAACAACCATTAGACGACGGGGATGGGTATTTAAACCGCGTTGGCAATGCGAAAATAAATGTAAATCAACTTTGCACAGAGCCTGAGTGCATTTTCTTATAAAAGTTCACATAAATTAAGCCAATTAATTTCGTGTCTGCCAGCGGCCCGTGGCTTGGGTGCCGATAAAGTCGAGATTCAATTTGAGTGCTCAACACGCTGCCTTCGGGGCTGGATCGCTGGGGATTCGATTGCCGATGGCAAAGCCTGGGGCACCAGGGCCCTGGAATAAGCCAGACGATGCCACTTTGGCCAAAGCCATCTCTCCAGCTCTCCAGCTCTCCATCTGCATCTGCATCTGCATCTGTAGCTGTCTTCGCTGTCAATCCCACGCACCATTTTATGACGCTGCTCGCTAGGATTGCTGTTATTGCATTCATTGGAGTCTTTTATTTACATTTTTATTTTATTTTCGCTGCGTTCGCCCCTCGTAGGATCGAGGGAATCGTAGGAGCCGGAGGAGCCGTAGCCCCCAAAACAAAGCGGCAGCATGACGGATAAAAACGGAGAGCCGACAGGCGAGACGAACGAAATCCGGACGACGGAGGAGGCACAGTGGTGCATCTTTGTTTAAATATATCAATATTCAATATATATTAAAGAATCAGTTCATACTCTTACAGAATATATATACTTTTTGTATATAATACATAAATACAATAGAAATAGGAGCAAATCCAATGAGGTTTTAAAGATAGAAAAGAAACTATTGAGATTTCAAACTTTACCACTGAACCACTGTTCGAGGGCGATGGCGATGACGGTGTAGATCTCAGGGTTTCTTAATATTTATCAGACGATGATGGCGAGCCGGAGACCCAAAGCCGATCTCGAAGCTGGAGCCGCCGCGGCGTTGGCGTTGGCACCCCGACTAATCGAATAGTCTGTGGTCCAGCCCCCGTGGTCTGCAGCTGAATCCACATCCGCGGCTGGAGCAGTACCCCAGCTGGGACACTAAGACACATTGTTTGGGCTCTTCATTTACAATCGGCTGTGAACTGCAGGCCAACTCTGGCGAGAGACTCTGCCGAGAGCCTGCAGCTGAACCATGAACGATGTCTAGGCCGCGCTGTGCGTTGTTAATTATAGGAAAATAACTGAAACAAAGGCAAAAGAAACGTTGTCGGCCAACTGCTTGGAATTGTTCAGATGAAAGGAAAATATCGCAGACGCTATAGCGATGATAATTAGAAAATCTGGGAGAGAAAATGGTTGGCCATTGGAGTTCATAAAAAGGGTACATCACTGAGCCATAAAAACTTGGCTATCACATGGCACTGATAATTGTGATAACAACCTGGGTTACTTATCGTATTTATAATAACTTTACACTCATAAAAAAAAACCTCAAAATATCCTATAAATTTAGAAATATCTTTCTTGAATTTTAGCCAAAGGCTACCTCACCTTTGTTTCAAGAAAGATTTAAAAAAAAATACTCCTTAAAAACAAGAAAGAAT
>JAEIIF010002690.1:0-24200 GCA_018874455.1 Drosophila trapezifrons
TCGATGTAAAATTTGGACACAGTATTCTTAAGATGTTGGGCATTCATAAAAAAAAAATAATAAAAAAATTGCGAAAAAAAAATTAAATACCCTACCCCCCCCCATAAAGTAAACACACTTTTATTAGTTATTAATAATCTTTATTAATTATGTATTTCTTTATCAAAAGAGCAGACTTTTTGTTGTGACTGTCTTCAACATTAGATTTCACCTGACACGGGAAACTCTCGTAGACTTTATACAATTTAAAACGAGCAAAATCGTTACTTGACACATCAAACTTCATAATCAACGCAATAAAATATGAAATGAGCATTATATATGTATGTAAACGTTGCCCACAAATTGCTTAATGGAAAACATAAATAGCTTGCTGTATTTTCTTGGAAAAATACAAGATCTAAATACATAGAATGTAAAATGCAGTAAATGATATTTAAAATATGGAATACCTCGATCGGTTCAAATGCTGGCATAAAAAATACAATAATAATTTTAAAATCTAGCCGTTCGTTGCACATAAATTGGAGGGATTAGGATAAAAAGGAAAACAATGGATATGCGTAATGGGGCGGGGTAAGTAGCGAATCGGTTCTAAATCCAACAGTAGTATCGTTAGCGTTAGTAGGTATGTAAATACAATTTGATTTTGTTCTATCGTAAATCTCAATCGGAGGCATTTAGGAGGAGTTCTGACCCACCACCTGCACATAGTTGGCCGGGAAGAGGCCGTATCGGTTCTTGCACAAGCCCCGCCACCAGCCGTCGTCAATCTTTTCGATGTGGGTGATCACATCATCCGGATCAAAGGAAATCTCGTCGTCGTCGGCGGCCTGGTAGTCGTATAGAGCGATAGCATGGACACCGGTGTCCTCTAGATAGTCGGCCAGATTGTCAGAGTTCGCATAAATGGCCTCCTCGGCGGCGTTGGCTGCGGCTGCCTCGGAAGCTGCACCATTCGTAGGTGGCAGCGGCGAGGCGGCCTTAATCTCAGCCTGATTTTGGTACAGCGGCTCCTCCTCGGCAACTGGCTCGCGATCGGCTTCCGGTTGGGGCACAGGTTCTACTTGGGGTGTTGGCACATGCACCGGCGATTCCGGCTCGCTTCTGGGGGGCGTAGCTACGGTCTCCACCTCAATCTGCGGCACCACATCTGGTGGTGGTGCTGCAACCTTGGCCGCTGGAGCAGTTTCCAGCTCAGGAGCGGGAGCTGGGACGGGAGTAGGTGGTGCTGGGGCAGCCGCAGCAACAGCTACCGGAACTGGAGTTGGGGCAGTTACTGGCTCTGCTTTCACCTCCACCTTAGCCGGCTGCGACTTGGGAATGACGATGGGCTCCTTGCGCGCAGGCGGGGTCTCCGACACCGGCGACTGCATCTGGTTGAATGCACTGATGGCGTTGCCGATCCCCCCGGCTCGACCCGTCTGGATGGCCGCTCTGCTGCCCTTGGGTGGAGGCGTCTCCGTCGAGGTTCGCGGGATGTTCTCCGCAACGGTTTGCTTGGCGGCCTCCTCGCGATCTCGCTTGTCCTTGGCCTCGCGCAACCGCTTCTGCTCTTCGGATCGCTTGCGCGACTCCTCCTCAGAGTTCTTGGCCAAGTTCTCGAACTTGGCGCGTAGATTTGACGGCTTGGCTCCTTCGATTACCGGCTTGACCTTGTGATCCACCTGGCTGGCGTGCTTCTGCGGGGCCTCGATGTGGTCCCAGCCTACAGCGGACTTGTCCTTCCGGTCCTCCTGCACGCCGAATTTTCCGCCAAAGCCCTTGGAGTAGTCTTGGGGAAGAAATGGGTTATATATTAATAATTCGACCCACGGGTTAACTTGCTTACCCTTCTGGGACTCGTGCTTCTCCACCTTCTCGACGTGATCCCAGCCCACGGCTGATTTATCTACTCGATCCGACTGAACTCCGAACTTACCGCCAAAGCCCGTGGCGTAGTCCTTCTGGGAGGCGTGCTTTTCCACCTTTTCGATGTGGTCCCAGCCCACGGCAGACTTGTCCACGCGCTCCGACTGAACGCCGAACTTTCCGCCGAACCCATCGCTGTAGTCCTTCTGCGAAGCGTGCTTCACCACCTTGCCCTGGTAGTCGTGGCCCACCGCCGACTTGTCCATGCGATCTTTCTCCACGCCGAACTTGCCGCCATAGCCATACCCAGCGTTCTGCTCCTTCAGCAGTTGCTTCTTCTTGTCCAAGTCGGCCCGCTCCGTCTCCTCCCGCAACTTGTCCATGCTACATAATGAATAATGAAACCTGACCTGAAATTCCACCGAAATCGATCAGAGGACGGGTGACTCACTCGATGGCGCCTGCAGTGCGACCGCTGCCGTCGATCGTCTTCGATCCCCAGCGCTGTTCCTGTTCGCTGACATCGTTGACGAAGTCAGGGTCCGTCTCCCAGTCGTCGTCCGGAGCGGCGCTGGTGTCTTGTATCTGGTGACCGGCGCTTGCCTTCCACATTCTGGATTCTCGCTTATCCTTATCTGCGGCAGATAAACGGGCACAGTCAGAGCGAGTGGGGAATAGTGAATGGCAGGGGTAGGTTCGAAGGCGATTCGTGGCCAGATAACGAGAAAAGCCGCCATAGAAGGGAGGGGCCGACGCCGGAACAGGGCCCCCGCTGGCGTTATGCGATTTACGAATACTCACGGCCTGGTGACTAACTGCAAGAGCAACTGCTGAGCTGGTGCCTCGGAACTTCCGAGTCGGAAGCCTTCAATTGTTTGGCAAATGTCTGGGCGAAGGAAGAGAAAATAAACAATTGATTCATAAAGAACTTAGAGCCAGCGTTGCCAGATAATTATTTTTCTTTCCCCCTAAAAAATCTCAAGCAGTCGAAAAATCGAGTTTTCAATCCTAAATTAAAAAAGACTGTTAATTTCAAGCACTCTGTTTCAATACCCTTCACTTCAAAAAGACCCAAAATCTAGGGGGAAAACAACACTATAAACCAAATATTTGGCTGTTACTTTAACTGCGCGGCTCCATGTACAGTTTAATTTGGTTAGCTGCCTGATTTTCGTCTGCATCATTACCGTTGTTTTTATGAAAATAATTAAGTGCAAAGTACTCGAGCAAAATTCTGTCACTCGTATGACTCTTTGTGTTTGTCTAAAATGGTTATTTTTTCAAATACAGCTTCAACTGGAATTTCAGCAATACCGCAAACAGAAAGATGTGGGTTTGAGGATCTGAAAAAGAGAGACTAGACAGAGAGAGAATGCAACATTCAATATGCAACACAGTTGAAAAAGAACGGGAACATCCAACACAGCGCTGAACAAACTGTTTACAACGTATGTGAACAAAAAAAATGAAGACTTACGACGTAAGGAAAACTCGTAACTATCGTAACTATCGATGGCTCACCAAAATCGGAATCGTCGCATCCCTATCGAGATATTTTTAGTGGGACCATGTCAGATTCCAATTTAAAATTCGGCGGGAAATCTAAAAAATAGTAGTTTTTTTTTTAATAAAAGTTGGTTTTAAAATTTAAAACCATTTTTCAGGAAACGTAATTTGAAGCACATTTAACTTTATGTTTTTTGCAATCTAAAATAATAAAATAAATTTTATACGTTAAAAAAAATATGTTAGACTTTTACAAGTTAGTTTATGTCTAAATAAATTGTTTTCTATAACAGAAATGTCTTTTAATATTAAATATAATTCCAAGACCTTACCAAATATTTTTTTTTTCCAATGTTGCCTTACCAATGTTCTATACTTTCGTTGGGCAATTTAATAATTTATCGGTTACATATTAATATTGCTGTTTTCCCCCGTGTCGTCACAATCATTAAGCAAATATTTAACTCCCATATTGCGGTTTCGTCATAGTTTCAACAGCTTCCAAAGGTGAGTCATGCGAATTGCTCTCGAAACAGTTGAGAAGCTCAGGTGTTTGTTTAAGGCGTAGGAGAGAACGGATTTCCAATCGAGGCGGGATCTAGTATAAGACATATTGGACATCTAAAACACCCTACCAACACAAGTTGCAACATTTAAATCTGTCAGCAATTTTAGACTGTTTCCATTCCAACAGACCTCGCGAGTCGCGACTCACCTACACCCAAATACAATGGGGTTTCTCTCCGGCTCTCTTGGATCCCAACGGCCGGCTTTTTCGTTATAGCTCCCACTGAGAGCCCCCATATAAAAGCGGAGCGGCGAGCGCCAATCGGCATAGTATTTATTCACATCGCTTGCAGTTCGCTTCGCCAGACTTGTACGTTGAGCAGAAAATATCGTTGGTATTAAATTCAGAGGAATTCGCTAGATAAAAGTTGTTTATTCTCGCTGTGCCAGAAGTCGCCAAAGCCAAAGTGCAAAGACAAGCAAAAAAGTGAAAAGAAAGTGTGTGCGTAGCAAACAGAGATTTGTCGGGGCCAAGGGCGTCTCTACTCGTAGAATTCTGGGCGCGGCTCTAGAAGAATTCTCCAGAATCCAATATGCATGGGAGCGAGTGAGAAAAGCAATCTCTCTATTTACTTGTTCACAATTCGAGTGCCAGAGTCGGAAAAAATACACCAAATCGTCAGCAAAAAATGACATCATCAAGTGCGCTCTCTCTTGGCTTTTCTCGTTTCCCTCTCCACTCCCCATTCGCAGACGCGTGTGACTTTTGCTCATCTCCCACTAACTCGTAGTAAACTTTTTAGTCGTTTCTTTCATCTTCTCGTCTCTTTTGGGATGAGAAACGGAATTCTTCGTAAAAAGCGTCCATCTTTTCCTCTTTTCGCTGTCTAATTTAGCAATTCAATCAACTTCAATTGCTCTCATAGGGGCTAGACTACAGTAAATCATGGGAGTAGTGCTCCAGTGTTAGTCATTCCTCTCCATAAACCCCTAGTGCTGCATTTAAGGCCGGGCAATTACACTAGTACACACTACACTAGCATAGGTGTGTCATCAAGGTTTATTGCCGACTCAATTGCCAGGCGCAATAGTAATTGTGGAAAGGTAAAACATTTATGAATTCAAATTCAAGGTACAGTTTCCACCAGTCCAAATGAAGTTACTAAAAGCTTTTGTTTATGAAGTTCTTCACACATTTGTGTGGCATAGTCACGAGTTTTACCCCGTTCCAGAGCGCTCTCATTAAGTTTACTGCTCTCCATGAACACTCATGTCCAAGTCATGTTCCAAACTTCCAATTGACGTCACAAATGCTGTGAATCACTAAGTGCTGTAATTTCAAATGTATCTCACAAGTCATGATCTTCCGAGTGCTATTTATAGATCAACATCATCGGATACGTCATGGATAGTATACATATCTTTAGTTCAGTTTTGTAGATTTTCCAGTCCCCCAACAACTTCCAAAATCTGTTTAAGTTGAAAAGAAGAATTCTAATTTATGAGTCTATCCAAACACAGATGCCTGTACGTACACAGAGAAGAATTGAAGATATTTTCAAACAAAAATCATTAAAAAAAAAAGAAATATCAATAAAGTTATCAGTTATAATACATTTTGGTAAAAGAATATATGATTTAAGATTACGCACTTGTCCTCCTGACATATTTAGTTTACCGTGTTCTTAAATATTTGTTCCTGTGTAGTTCTATACATATCCAACACACATAACCGGTTCCAGCTTTGGCCAAAACATTTTTGTTTGTTTATAGCTTTACTGCAGAGGCGTTGGTAGTTGTTTCTTTTTATTTATTTTTTTTTTATGTGTGGCCTGTTTGTAGCGTCGCCACGTCAAGTCTTTTTTTTCTGCTGCCTTTTGTTGACTTTCTACTTTGGCGGCAGCATAGGAAAGCAAACAAATTTTCTGCTTCGATTCAAGGGAAAACTCGGTAGCGATCAGAAATTTCAATCAATTTATCATAAAGTCAATTTGGGCCTATTGATTTTCGTGATTATGTGGGCTTAGAGCGAATCCCCCTGGAGATAGTGTTCCACTTGACGACTGAACTGGACAGGCAGGGCATAGAATGCGTCGGGAGGCGGTGGGCATTTCCCTGAAGCTTTCTCTTGGCCACAAACGAGCTGTGAGCCCGATGTGTTCCAAACCAGAACAAACCAGCAATGAGCTCATCCGTTTATAAGGCCATTTCGTGTGGGTTTCCAAATGGGTTTGGTCGGGGTCTATCACGAAATAACTCTCGCACTACCCTCGAAAGCCATTGGGATATCCGACGGACCCGGTTCCTGAACTCCACCTCCTGCGTGAACTGAACTAAAAACTAACTTTCACTTTCCCCCGAAAGTACGATGAACTTGGCTTGGGCTCAATACGAGGCGACAACTAGAAAAACATCTGCTTACACAAACTACGAGGAAAAAATCAATGGGAGGAGAGTGTTTTTAGCCCAGCGCCAGGCTGGCTACGGGGCGTATGCGTAACGCGAAGGTTTTACGATGTTGATGATGTCATCAGGCGGCAGGCAGGGCCCCGGAATAAAGGCCGGGTTCATAAGCTCTGGAAGTTGACCTTGCCGGGGGTTAATTTTCTATCACGTTTTGTGGTTTATTAGCAATCTTTGAGCTATTATTCATTATGATTTTTCCACTTCCTACTTACAGATTTTCCACAACAAACCAACCAAAATGAGTTCCGCTGAGTACTACCCGTTCAAGGTGAGTGTCTATGCTGAGAAACTATAAAGAGGAGGCTCTGTGATGAGGGGGAGATTTATCAAAGTCAATTATGTGATTCATTACGGTTATTCCGAAGAAACTCAAGGAAAACTTTGCACTTCTCTAGTTTATTAAAATAATTCCATTAATTCAATAAAATTACTAAACTTGATCGATGAGATTAGATTTTACACATACAGAAAGCAATATTTATAAATTATTGATTACAAATGTTGTAGCAAATAGCCCTGAATATTCTTGGAACACCTTTTTACTCCCCCCCTATTCAGTTGCTAAGTAATTATCTATAATTGGGCAATTAAATGTTCCTCAAAGTGTATATGTATAGTCTTCCAGAAATTTGTAGAAAAACAAGTTCTGACAAGAATGAGTGCGGTGATAAGAGAGTTTCATCAGTAGTCTCTCTGATGTGTTTAAAAATATAATAATAGAAGCAATATCATAGCGAAATTAGCATGACAAAGAGAGAAAAGAATGTCGAACATAACAAGCACTTGGAAAATAAAGGAAAATAATATGAATAAAATCAAAAAATAAATTCCACAATGAATCACTGAAACACCCTTTTTGGTATTACGTGCCTTGCATTTAAAAAAAAACAAATTATTCATGCATTACTCATGCATTACTTGCTGAATTCAATTTCTCTTTTTTTTTTTATGCGCAGTGCACACCCACCGTCTACCCCGCGGATCCCTTCGATCCCGTCGAGGATGCGGCTATCCTGCGCAAGGCCATGAAGGGCTTCGGCACCGACGAGAAGGCCATCATCGAGATCCTGGCCAGACGTGGCATCGTGCAGCGCCTGGAGATCGCCGAGGCCTTTAAGACCTCCTACGGCAAGGACCTGCTCTCGGACCTCAAGTCTGAGCTGGGCGGCAAGTTTGAGGATGTGATTATGGCGCTGATGACGCCGCTGCCCCAGTTCTACGCCCAAGAGCTGCACGACGCCATCTCTGGACTGGGAACCGACGAGGAGGCCATCATCGAGATCCTCTGCACGCTGTCCAACTACGGCATCAAGACCATTGCCCAGTTCTACGAGCAGAGCTTCGGCAAGCCCCTGGAATCCGACCTGAAGGGCGACACCAGTGGCCACTTCAAGCGCCTGTGCGTGTCCCTTGTCCAGGGCAATCGGGATGAGAACCAGGGCGTGGATGAGGCAGCGGCCATTGCCGACGCCCAGGCTCTGCATGACGCCGGCGAGGGACAGTGGGGCACCGACGAGTCCACCTTCAACTCGATCCTGATCACCCGCTCCTACCAGCAGCTGCGCCAGATCTTCCTCGAGTACGAGAACCTGTCCGGCAACGACATCGAGAAGGCCATCAAGAGGGAGTTCAGCGGCTCAGTGGAGAAGGGCTTCCTGGCCATCGGTGGGTTTACTATGCACTCGCCTCATGAAATCCGCTAATCCACTTAATCTCTCTACAGTCAAGTGCTGCAAGTCCAAGATCGATTACTTCTCGGAGCGCCTGCACGACTCGATGGCTGGCATGGGCACCAAGGACAAGACGCTGATCCGCATCATCGTCAGCCGCTCGGAGATCGATCTGGGTGACATCAAGGAGGCATTCCAGAACAAGTACGGCAAGAGCCTGGAGTCCTGGATCAAGGTAAATACACATTTCCACTGCTTGCCCTATGTGTGCTTTCCTTAATATTGAATACTGCACTTTGTTAACACTTACAACTAATTCGCATTCGATTGTCTAACTGCAATATCTTCCATTAATCGTGGATCTATTAACCGATCATCCTGCTGGCTTCTCCTTCCTCCCCGTTGTTCTTGTTGTTATATTTTCCCAATGCAAAATTCATGCCACACCCTGTTGCTTTTCCGATTACTTCATTTGTGTGCATACAAAAGACATTAAAACCTGGCATATTCTATATTTTTAGGGCGATACATCCGGCGACTATAAGCGTGCCCTATTGGCTATTGTTGGATTCTAGAAAAAAGAACTCCCTAAAAACCAAAAATAAGCTCCAACAATAACTTACTTGACACTGTCGTCTGTTCCACGCCCTAAATTACAAGAAAAGAATGTACAAATGAAATTCAGATATCGATTAGTTGACGAATGTGTACAGATTTTATAACCTGGAACAAGTTTTAACCCGAGACGAGGCCACGCAGTGCATTTAAAGCCGTAGAATCAGACAGAACCCCAGTCTCGCATCCTGTTAATTATGATAGTACATTACTCTATGCACGCCACATGCACATTATTGTATCTCTATATATACTATACACTTGAGCCTATATAGCTTATGGTTTTCTGTTTTTGTTTCTATCGAGTCTCATTTAAACTTACAAAAAACGCAACAAAATAAACAAAAATATGACAAAACGAAAATTTGAAATTGAGTTTCAGTTACAGTTCCTTAGCAGAAGCTGCTGCACTGCTTGTTGTCATGTTACTAACAGCGCTCTGTTAGTCGCCTAACATCATATATTAACTAAAGGGCGGCGGTGGTAATTAATTAATAAGAATTCGTGTAAATTTGGTCCTTAAGTTAAATTATAAATTATTCTTTATAAATTATATATATAAAGTTCAGGTTAATGCTTATAAAAAGGTTCAAGGTTGCTTGACTTTAGCTTCAACCTACTTGCACTGCTTGCTTTCAAAAACTTAGCTTGATGTCAAATGTTTAACATTTTTACATTTAATAAATTAGAAAATATCCAAGCAATAAGAAATATATATCAATTAGTTATATTATGTCTAGCTTTTCATAGATCAATTTTACACGAATATATTTAAAACCTCCCCCTCCTACATGGAGTATATGTAATTTTCGGGGTGATAATCGAGATCTAAGCCATGTATACAAAGTAAAAAAAGCGTTTAATGCTTTACACTTCTGCTCTTTTCACGCTTTATCTTTATCAGGAGGATTCCGAGACCGATATTGGATATGTGCTCGTCACTCTCACGGCTTGGTAGAGGCGGATGCAGCCAGAATACAAATATATATATATCCAATATATATCCCACTGCTAAAATAGAAAATGCCAAAAAAAAAAAAGAAAGAAACAAAAGTAATGCATTTCGAGAATAACAAACGCTAAAAACAAATGAAATTATCTATTATATATATTGTGATGTGTCCCAATATTCCGATTCTTAAATCCCCAATACCTATGTAGTATTTCCCCCCGTCTAACGTCTCAGTTGATTTTTTCAACAACGATTATTTAACCTTTTTACGTTCTTTATTTTGTATACATGTGTGTTTTTTTGTAAATTATTCTGCATCGAACACGACCGAATGTGTAGTTTGTGCTTGTTGTATTAACTAATAAAGTTTGCTTACATTCAACGGAAACAACCATTTCAATATGCCTTTCAGGACGATCTATCTGGGGACTACAGCTACGTGTTGCAGAGCCTGGCCTCCTACTGAGCGGGCGGAGGTGGACCTCCTGGAGCGGCTTACACCGATTTGTTGCCTCTTATCTCGCCCATTGCCTTGTATTTGTTGTAACGCTTAATCTAAAAACAAACTTTTCTGTGGAAAAAATTCATAGCCTATATTCAATTCAATTCATAAATGCATTTCATAAAATCATGAAAAAGAATCTTGTCTTTGTGCGCTTAACTACGGACCTAGGGTAACCGAAACCAGGGGAATGGGAATTGGAAGTTGGAAGTTGGGAAAAATTCAGAGTGCGGCTTCTACTTGGCCACGCGATCCTGGTAGGCTGCCCACAGGCGATCGCGGTAGGTTTGAGCCGCCTGCTCTGGATTTGTGGCCTTCAGGATGCCCCTGCCCACCACGCCGATGTCAGCTCCACGCTCCTTCACCACGTTCTCCGGCGTTTGGTACTGCTGGCCCAACTGGTCCACGCTCTCGTCAATCTTAACGCCTGGTGTCAGCTGCAGCAGTCCCGGAAAGGCAAAGGCATCCGAGGACTGGCAAACCACGCCGGCCACAAAGTCCACGTCGGCGCCCTCGGTGGCGATTTTATTGCTGCTCTCCTTGTACTTGGCATCGATCAGGTTCCCGCTGGCTGACATCTCCGCCAGCAGAAATACGCCGCGCTCCTTGGCGGATCCCTGCTCGCCAAGACCCGCTTTCAGTCCCTGAAGAATACTGCGTCCAGGCAAAGTGTGCGCCGTCACCAAGTCCGCCCAGCTGGATATCTTGTACACTCCCTTGCCGTACTGCAGGGACACGGTGTTGCCAATGTCGGCGAACTTACGGTCCTCCATCAGCAGGAAGTTGTGACGCTCGGCCAAGGCCTGCAGGCTCGCGATGAACTCCTCGCTAAAGTCCTCAACGATGTCCACGTGCGTCTTCAGCAGGCAGATGTACGGACCACATTTGTCGGCCACGTCCAGGATTTCATCGGCCCGGGTCAGATCGGCGGCCAGGCAGAGGTTCGTCTGCTTGCTGGCCATCAGGTTGAACAGCCTCTTAGCGACCGGGCTCTTGGCCAAGTTGGCGCGGCTCTCGTAGGTCAGTTTCGTGCGCTGCAAGTCGTTGGCTAAGAGGGGGAACGAAGAGATTATTTAATGAGGGCTGACCACTTGACTATAGAAAATGTAATAAAAAAGAAGAGTGGGTTTATTATACACAACTTGAAACAATCTTATCTCCCGTGTTCCTCCTATTTGTAGGTAAAATGTGCCTAGACTTATTTATCTACCTAATAAATAAATTAAAACAAGACTTTATGTTCCAGTTCCATTTTATAAGCGGAATAACTAATTAGAAAAGCTGAAGAACATTTAGTAAAAGAACAAAAAATGTTATAGACACATGGAAACAAAAAGAACCGGTTCTTAGACAAGCCAAAAAAAAAAGAAAATCAATGATTACTTATAATGCCCGGAGATTGGCTTGATTGGAGAGGTAGGAGAAGCGCTAGCTCTCGAGTGGACTGATAAGCATGGCATAATTGAGTGGAGCACTAGCCCCGAATCACGTGCCGCGTTTCCGCGAACTTGATCTGCTCCGACTCTGGAATCCGGATCGGGGTTACCACCGGCGTTTTATTGGCGGTTATATAAGCAAAAATTAGGAACTTTATGGCCCGGCGCGGCTGGTGCTCTGGCTCCCCTAATTGAATTTAGTTCGAGGCCGTCCCACGCGCTCCCCGAGTGTCATGTACCCATATTATCTGTCTATCTGGCAATCAGTATATCTAAGGGGGATTTCGAGCATACACACCTCCGACAACATCGGGCTTATCGCCGCCCACGAACGTTCCATCGCTGTTGATTTGGACGGCGGCTATGTACTTGGCCACCGCCTCCACGGTGGACTTCTCGATGCGTCCGGCCTCGTGCAGGGTGTTCAGCAGGAAGGAGAGCGTGAAGAGCGAGTGCATCCGTACGCCGTGCTTGGCTATGTTGGCCACGCCGCCCTGCTCCCGGTTCACCACGACAACGGCATCGGTCACCACAATGCCCTCGCTCTGGAGGTCGCGCACGGTGTCCAGAATGCTGGAGCCGGAGGTCACCACATCCTCCACAATTAGGCAGGTGTCGCCGGCATTGAAGATGCCCTCGATGAGCTTCTTGGTGCCGTAGGCCTTCGCCTCCTTGCGTCGCACCAGCATGGGCGTGGCCTGCTGCAGGGAGACGATGGTGGCCAGGGGCAGAGCCGTGTACGGCACTCCGCACACGTGCCGGGCGGTCAGCTTCTTCTCCTTGATGTGCTCCACCAGCAGATCGGACACGGTTTGCTAAGGGAATTCCACAGGTGGTTTAGGTTGTTTTATTAGGGATTCTTTCAGGAGGGCGCTGACCACTCACCATCACATCCGGGTAGCTGACAATCACTCGGAGGTCGAAGTAGACCGGCGAATTGATGCCCACCTTCATCGTAAAGTCCCCGAACTTGAAAGCGTTGATCTCGAACAGCTTCAGGGCCAAGGCCCGCATCTTATCCGAACTCTGGGCAACCATGCTGGCGACTCTTGATCCGGAATCCAAAACAAAAGGCTGACTTTACTTAGCTACACGTGCTAGCGCTGCTCCAATCTGAAAACACGTCCAATTGGGAGTTCTTGTGAAAGCTTAATGCAGTGTGACCGCAGCGAGAGCGCCAAAATAATACTGGAGCTGTTTAAAACTTTGGGCCCAAAATACCAAAAAAGCTTATTGAGATTTCTTAATTTAATTATTTGATTTCTAATTTTTTATTTGAAACATAAAGATTAGTATTCGGAAGCACGGTTTTTAGTAATAATTTAAAGCTGTAGAGTGTAATCCTATATTTAAGTAAAATCTTGTAATTAAACAGGTTCAAGAAAATACTTAAAAGCTCAGTAAAATTCACCTCTAAATAAGCCATGATTAATTTTCTCTGTGTATATTTTTAATTCAAATTATTAGCAAATTTGCAAATATTTGGTAAATACATTCAGAATACAAACCTACTGCTCAGATAGTTAATTGAGGATTCCCTACAAAAGCAAAATAAAACTTATTTATTAATATAGACCGTTTTGCAATCTCGAGGTTTATATATTTATGGCCACACCTTCATGCAAACCAGAGGTTAATATAAAAATATTATATTTATATTTATAATATTATATGTGTTAAAAAATGTTATGATTGATACAAAGGACAAATTCAATATCTTTTTTGAGTTGTTTAAAACTTTTAAGATGTATTTGCCAGACTTCTGATAAACCGTAAAAAACATACAAAATGTGGCAATTATAAGTATTTATTTATGTTTTAAACTCAGCACTTATGAAATCAATTCCACTCTAAGGATAAGCTCCTCCCACAACCCCCGTCCGTGGTCTTAATGGGTGGATTTAAGCAATGTGTCAACCACCAATCGCAGCACCAAGAACTTGGCCAACAATCAAGGAGCTAGAGCGCCTGCGTAAGTCAACAAAGTTGTGGCAGCAAGTCAGGGCTTTGAAACAATTCCAGATCCTTTGGCCGAAGTGTTTCCAAAATTTAGTTTCTTTTCGCTCGCCCCCAACTAAGTCGCAGGTCTCTGCTCGAAGTCAGAAACTTCTTTGTGCAATTATCGGATTAATTGAATCTTTTTCACGCGATGGCAAGCAGTGCCAGTGCTGAATCCGTTGGTGAAGTGGCAGCCAAGCGTCCTCGCCTGGCTGGGAGCTCCAAGGGTGCCAAGATAGTTGAGCCTCAGCCGGTCAAGGTCGTGAATCGGGTTCCCAAGTGCGCCAGGTGTCGCAATCACGGGATCATTTCGGAGCTAAGGGGCCACAAGAAGCTCTGTACCTACAAGAACTGCAAGTGTGCCAAGTGTGTTCTGATCTTCGAGAGGCAGCGCATCATGGCCGCTCAGGTAATAACTGCAAAAAGGAGTTTTTCTATAAGCTAAGGAAATATATCAGTTCTCTGGTTCATTAAAACAGAACCATATCCATAACCATTTTTTCACCGAGGAGATAAATGAATAAATAAAATATTTGGAATCTTATCTTATAGCTTTTCCTGTGTGGCTTCTAAAAAAAAAAAAATTGATTACTAAGGGCCGAATCTAAACTCGCATGCACGACTTAGCATGGGCTTTATCTGTCCGATAAATTCTAAGAGTGAAATCTCAGCCCAGATTCGATTATTCTGATTTCACTTTCAAAACTGTTTTAAGACACTTCCAGCACTTCTAAATATTTTTATTATCTATTAATATGTTTTTACATGATTTCTTTGGCTAATTATCAGATCTTTCTTCTCGAAGGATCAATGTTTTCATTTCTCCACTGAAAACAAAATTACCGAAGTTTGCAAAAAAGGTATTTATTTTTAATAATCAATAAAAATAGCGAACTTACTGATTCTTTCTTTTTTTTTACCCTTATTATACGTACAATAGATAAAAATGTTGTCAAATTTTTTAGCTCTAGCTCTTATAGTCATTGAATTCTGTTGTTTCATACAGACGGACAGACTAACGGACATACGGACATGACTAAATTGACTCGGCTGGTAATGTTGTTCAAGATTACTACTTTATAAGATAAAAAATCCGTTGCCATTCAAAAGAACCAGCCAAGTATTAATTATAACCTCTTTAATTGGCTTTTATTTTTCAACAAAATAATTCAGGCCCCAGAGCTTATAATGTCTTGTGGTTTATCCTAAGTATTGGACATTTCAAGGAACACTGTATAGTTTTCCTGCAAGAATTATCCGCAACCTAATACATACACCACACCCATTATTAAATAAATCAAAGTAACTTAAATCAATTGTCCGTTTCCCAACTAAAGTAGTTAGCTGTGGCATTTATATTGTCTTTAGATTAAGCACTGGCCATGCTCTAATTTGAAACACAAATAACCGATGGGCAGAGACTTACGGGAAAGCCCCGAAGTCAACACCAACCCCTCTCCCGGGGCCAAGTGAAAACAACCAATGAAACGGAATACGTGGCAGAGATTCAGGCAGGACAACCAGTCCGCTTTTCCCTGCCGTTGGTGATGATGATGGAAAGTTGTCAAAGCGGAGCGAACAAATCGACCAAAATATCCGCTTACCAAAACTGTTTGCACAAGTGTGGCTCCGTCTCGCATTTCATTAGATCGGAGGCATGAGGAATGGGACTGGGGATGGGTCATGTGGGATACCCCAAGGAATTCTGGTGGCCTTTGTTTGCGGAAAAGTCAAACAGAAGCAGACGGAGACGGACTCGCAGACCCGGAGATGTTCACTTGTCGCATATTAATTTCCATTGCGGTCTTTCAGGTTGCCCTCAAGCGCCAGCAGGCCGTGGAGGATGCGATTGCCATGCGGCTGGTGGCCAACAAGACGGGTCGATCCATTGACGCCCTGCCGCCGGGCAATATCTTTGGCCTGACCGTGACCCAGCCAAGCTCGCCGCGTCATCAGAAGGAGGAGGAGCAGGCGGAGAAACCTCTGGCCGAGGAGCAGCAGCATCGGCAGCAGGAGGAGGAGTACAGCGAACCGCCGGCGGTCGCCCAGGACCTGAGTGCTCCCCGGCGGGAGAACGTCTCCCAAACGGCCATCGATATGCTGGCCCAGCTCTTTCCTCAGCGCAAGCGATCTGTCCTGGAGTTGGTCCTCAAGCGCTGCGATCTGGACTTGATTCGAGCCATTGAAAATGTCTCGCCTGCGGGTAGAGCCACACCGGTGGATGTTACCACCAATCCGCAGCCGAATCAGGATGTAACTCAGCCCAGTCTGCCGCTGGTCGCACCCTCGAGGAGTAGCGCCTTCAGGCCAGTGATTGCGGATCAGGTGAGAAGCTGTAGATAATAAAAGTAGATTCATCTGTCCGTCGTTCCATCTGTGACACCTCACCTTTCAGTTCCAGAGCAAGTCCATGCTGGAGCTGAAGCCACCGGGCTTTGGAAGCAACCCTTCGGCAGCCGCGGCCGCCATCTGTGCCTACCCCAAGTGGTTTGTGCCGCTCTCCTTTCCGGTCACCATGGGTCACCTGTCCAACCTGGCGCCGCGCTGCACCTTGCCCAACTGCGCCTGCCTGGACAGCTACCAGTTCCACTAGAGCTCCCTTATCACGAACTCCGCATATATCTATTCAAATAAATTTATTTAACCTAACTACAAGCTGAACTATCTTATGAGTAAAGGGGGCAATCTTCGAGCTTCACTTCAGGGCAGGATCTGCCATGGCCTCCTCCGCCTGCTCCTCGTCGTCTTCGTCGTCCTCGTCATCCTCGGATAGATACATGCGATCCTCCTCGTCGCTCTGCTGGCCACTCCTGCTCCCGCTTCCGAGACCTAGGACCGGAGCACTGCTACTGGGACTGGAGGCGGAGGAGGAGGACGCTGCCGCAGCGGCTGCTCCTGGCGCGGATGCACTGCGCTTGCTGAGATTGGCCCGTCGCCATTTGGCCCGCCGGTTTTGGAACCAGGTCTTCACCTGGCGGTCGGTTAGCTTCAGTTGGAGCGCCAAGTGGCGGCGCTCCTCGGGCGACAGGTACTTGGAGCTGGCGAAGCGACCCTCGAGATTTTTGGTCTGCTGGGAGGTGAAGCGGATCTGGCCACCCTTGCGCTTCACCCCGAAGTTGGACATGTAGAAGCTGGCCGCCGGATAGGCGTTGCAATAGAGGGCGGCTGCTGCGGTGGCTGGATTTGTGAATCCTGCAAAGGATGAGGAGAAGAAAAGATTCAACTTTTCGGACAGAACTGTATTGATATTTTGCAGATTAAATATTAATTTTTTTAGGAAAAATCAGGTGAGTCTGCAATATTTTTATAAAGCCAGTCCTATAGGGCGCAAAGTAATTACAACTTAGTGGTATTATAACTTGATAACTGTCAAAGGAGGTACCTGGGAGCCCGTAAAGTAAAGTACATAACATATTCTTAATCAGCATGTCCGTCGGTAGAAGACAACAGATCTTAGGGACTATAAGAGCTAAAGGTACAATATTCTTACCTCTACCTCTATTTATCTCTCTCGCACTCGCCACAGATGATTAGTCGAATCTTAAACCGTATATATAAACCGTATTATATATATATATATATAAATTGTTATAACTTATAACATACGGAAGCATACATTAGAGTAAAGGGAAATAAAACATACCACTCCGCCCTAAAGCGTACAAGTTGTTGCGGGACGTGCATCTAAAATTCGCAAGTCGGAATTCAGCGACACTCCGCAATTGAAGTGCAAGGACAATTACCCGCAAATTAATTATATTATATTTATAGAATAATAGGCCCTTGAGCAGTGTGCTATATATTAAAAAATTGATAAACAACTGTTATGCCTCACTGTTTATTATTAAATTAATAATAAATTGCTGGAATTTTCGTACAGGTTGATTTATTATGTTTACAATTAAATATAACAATTTATCGTATGAATGACTCTTTTTAATCATTTCTTATCCTCCCTAAGAAGATAAGTAATTGTTCCCTTGGAAATTTCGAGTAACAATCAATTTCCCTATACATCATATTTAAATTATCTTTTCGATATAAGGTGGTGCGCTCATTGGATTGTGATTGGTGGCGGCTCCCGTGGGCCAATTCCCCTATCACCGCCCACCAGCGCGCTTATCAAACTAATCGGACACAACGGTACCGAGTCGTACATGTGTATGAGTGGTGGGGTATATATCAGAATCGATATCAGTATCGGGAATATGTCAACGCCCACTTGTAAGTCGGAGAAGACCTCGTAGACATGGCAAAATTGAGATTCCGGGAGCAATCGAAATCAATTGCGGCCCGACAAGCAATCCGATTATGGCTCTATATGAATTGTACAAATATATAGTATATACATATATAACAACTGATAAGGGAGACTGTTACTGTTGACGTAACGGAAATTCGCACTTGTAGAACACTTGAATTACGCTCATTTAGCAATGCTGAACTAATCTGATATTTCGGGACTCACTTACCTCATATTGGAACCATGATATATTATGTACTGGAAGAGCTCTTGGAAAAATTGCCAAATGCCATAAAATAAATAACGCTCGATTGCAGAGGCAATAATTTAAATTGTTACAAATAGACTTATTAACGGTTATTTTTATTAAGTGGCGTAGCCAGCGATAAGACTTCGGCGGGATCCCCTCTAGAAGGGAGTGCCCCCTCAACAGAGGTTTACTTTTTAATCGTTGAAAATTGAATTTGTTTTTATTATTTTATTATATGCGTGTCGAAAAGAGAGAAAGAACCAAATCATATCAGGTACTTGTCGGGGCACTTCCTCGCCGCCGCTCCAATACCCCCTTATTTTCGGATCGACAACGGACGAGCTTATCGTAATCAAATGGCAATTGTCGCTATAAGATGATGGACAGCGCCTATTAATCGCCTCTAATAGCATTTGTCGTTCCGATAAGCCGACACAACTCGGAAATCGGAATCGCAATGGAAATGGAGTGGGCCAATGAACAGCAGATATAACTATCTGAATTGTGCTGATCGCCGGTTATATTCTACCTTATCATTGGCTCTACGTGCCGTAGATCGAGGACAAAATTCCATAGAGCCTAATTCTACTCGAATCTAATCTAGTTTGCAAATTTTATTTAGGAAGGGAAGATGTATGTAAGGAAAGTTGAATGGGGGTTCCAATATATTTGAATTGTAAATAAATATTTTGAAATACTTTTGTTTAAGTCAGTTACTTATACATTATCGTGTTAGAATGGCAATTGTGTGAGTAAGAAATACTACAAAGTGGCTAGATATGTAAAAAATATTAGCTAATTTTTTTTTAATTTTGCTGGCTATGACTAAAAAATAGCTATTTAACTCTAAAAAAGGCTAGATTAAGGCCGGGTAGAGAAAATGTCGGACTCCGCGAGTCAGGGCTTTGGGCACCACTGATTTAAATTGAAGATTAATATTTTTAAAACTTTTCGGATTACTAAAGATACTTGTTAAAAATATCTTTTCTATCAATGATATGTCATGATCTAGTATATATGTAGAATGTCTCTCTGGGATACAGACTAAATCTCTTTAGTTTAGGGAATCCTGCTAAATCCGATGTTTAAGAGCATTTAAGATAAAATATTTTATTAATAAAGGGTTCACCCAATTTTATATTCTTAGGGGATAGATAAGTTATGGGATTAGTTAAGTTAAGTTTCCCACAGAATTTATTTGAATGGCTCTCCGCAAATCGGGTTCACCTGACCCTACTGTAAGCCTCATTAAATGGGGTCCAACTGTCACTCGGTTTCCCATTGATTTCATATTCCCCCATTTACTTGGCCTCTGATGGCTCTCACCTCAATTTCAAATATTTGTCATTTTGATAAGACCACCGAAAATATTTCGTGGGTTTTCCGATATGTGAGTGGGGGGGTAACTGGGGCGGCGTAACTTTATCAGCATTACGAATTTCCCAGTTCGGTTCTCGGGGGCTAATCTACCGTTACATGTTGCACTGAGAACCAAGCCGAGAATGCAAGTTCGGGCGGCAGGGCAGGAGGAGTGAGATCTGAAGTGGCATTGGCGCCAACACTTGACTTTGACAAACAAACATCCAGCTTACGCACACACATTAATCATGTTTATGGCCCATTTCGGTGGGATCCCCATTGTAATATTTGGTGGTTCGGACACTTTGGACTTAGGCTAGTTAAGACTGTATTTAAATGAGGATATTGCGTCGCACGGTTCCCATGCTCGATCAATTTCCATATGTCAGCTTGATGGAAGGGATTATGGCAGCCCTATGCCGTGAGGTTCAATGACTTGAACTTCAAACTGTCGCCAAGTGTTGGCTATAATCTTTTAGTTGTGATGAAAACTGTGAGAAATCTAGTATGTTTTCGGTTAAAAATTTCTAAAATAAAGTCCCCCAAGTATCGGTGGGTTCTTGCCCATATATTCTTAGGTCTTAAAATTAAGTTTTCCTTGTGGAATTAACATATCACCTCTATAGATATGAATGCTTCAACTTTTATCAGCATTTCAGAGTCTTTAATTGATAATTGTAGCGCTCATTCATTAATAATACCCGATACGAAGCTTGTGACTCATTTCCGGTCTTTTTTTTTTAATAATAATATCTATTTTTCAATGCTAATGATGTCCTCACATTTGGGAAACTTGTGTAATTCAAAAAATGAATTAAAATTTCACAACGAAAAGTTGGCTATCATATATTTCATGATAGTCAACTTTTCGTTTTAAAAGATAGTTAGTTCCTTCTTTGTTCTAAGATCTTTTAGACATTTTAAATATAATATAAATGCGCTAATGTCTGGTCAGGGTTTCTTATATTTTCATACTATTTTATTCTATTTAAGGACCTATAATAATAATATAAAAATATACTTTAATCTCCTGATTTAAATAATTTTAAAATATTAAAACGAAAGCCAGAGGAATGAAGGAAGTCCTTACTATTATTAAAGAACCTATAACCACAATTGAATAGAGTAAAATCCACATGACTTCATTGTGGTGTTTATCCCACAGAGATCGAAACTCACCTTCGCAGTCCATGGCAAAGGGACTGTATTGATCGCAATATCCTGTCGGCTGGACGGCGGCTGCGGCGGCCACAGCGGCTGCCTGGAAGTGGGGCATGAAGAGCGAGGGATTCTTCTGCAGGTTGAGCACCTGCTGATAGAACAGCGAGGCGGGATCCGGGTAGATGGAATTGAAGCGCAGCGAGGTGGGCGCCAGCACGGGACTGGAGTCCAGATTCTTGAGGGCGTACTGAGCGGCGAGGGCCTCGCGGGACAGATCGTAGATGTTGGCGGCGGGAGTGGCGGTGGATGCCAGGGCTTTGGGCATAGCTACTGCAGGCGCAGGCTGAGGCGGTGTCACTGGGCTTTGAGAGGAGCCACGACGCGATTGGGATCGATGCAAGGTCTCTACCGGCGGACTGCGTGCGGTTATTGTCTTCTGCTCGAGGATATTCTCAATGGAGAAGGCGGCCTTGCTCGCCTTGGTGCCGATATCCATGGTGGGCTCCCGGCTTCGGCTCCAGAAGGGCGGAAAAGGAAAAGTGGATCACCGAATATGTATGTGTTTGCGCTAACGGAGCGATCGAAGCGACTGCGTTGGCCGCAGGCGGTGAACTAATGGCTCCCGGTGAAGAAGTCGAGCCAGCAGAGCCCAGGGGCCCAATAAATTGTACCAAATCTGATTTCACAGAATATAATAGATTGTACCTATAATGTTGTGCTAATGGGTAGATATCAATATTAACAATAATAGAGCGGTATGTAGATATGGCCCGCCCGCCCTCACGCACACTCGCGAGCGAGAACTGCCGATATTACGGAAGATAATGCCGGGCTACCGGCCATCGATTGATAAGCGAGTGGTGGTTGGTTGGTGGTGGCAATGGTGGGGTGCTCCGCCGGCTCGATGGCACTCCACTCCACTCCAATTTTCCAATTGCAGACAACGACAGCTCGACACCATGAGCCTCGGCCCCCGGGCGGGCCCGACGGCGGACACCCAATCGGCGATGCGATCCGATCCCGGGCCGTCGTATAAATCACAGCCCGCCGGGCGCTTATTGAGCTCTGCCAGCCCACAAGCACCCACCACCCTCCTCCTCCCACTGGGTGGGTGCGGTGCGTTTGATCGAGTAATTGTTAATCACCCGTTATCGGTATCGTCGTTACCTGGTTGTTTCGGGCCTCGGCTCGGTTGGCTTCGTGGCTCGAACTCCGGCTACTAGCTACTGTTCAATTATTATATTCTGTTGATTGTTGTTGTAAACAAATTAAAATTACCAATCGGACTCCTTCGGGCCCCCTGGCTCCCCTTTCCCCGCCTTTGTCCCGACACCGAGTCCTTCCCCGTCGAAAGATATCGCGCGCTCTGATTGAGTAATCGAGTTTGCGTTTCGGGAACAATTTATGCGTTTGTATAACTGTTGTTTGGTGAGAGAATTCGGAGCGGTGCGTATATTTCGGGGGTGTCTTATCAGCTGTACGTACTCGGGCTCCTCGTAAAGCCCTACCAGATGATGGATTACTTCTGATTTCGGCCTTTGGGACTTTAGTGATAAAAAAAAGAGCCCATAAATGCCACCGATTGTTGTTATTGTTGCGGCTACTGCTGATTCAACAACTATGTATACCCGATAGATACCTCCTCCGATATTGTATTTCAGGTCGGCCCGAAAATGTGGTAGTAACATATCTTAGAGATACTGCTTCGGCGGGCAACAATGAAGATCTTCAGTTCATTCCCATATTTTCCTTTCACACGATGGGTATATCCTATTCAAACTTGAAAGTATATAATCCTATAAGATCTTGTTCTTGGGACTATTAGAAACAGGCAAAACCCTGGTCGATAGTTGATGATTTCACTACGCCAAGTGACTCAATTTCATGTGATTTTTGGCCATAAACCATATTAATTTTGATAGGGTTCCGTTGAATAAAAAGTGATTTAACGAATTGCACATAGAGTTCTAGTTAAAAAGGGGGTCTTCGTTGTTCGTAGGTCGTAAAATACACTCAATCGATTGCCAATTAAGATTTTATAATGCTCTAAAATTAGAAATTAGTCATGCTAAAGTTTAGGGGAAACTTTTCCATAAAGATATGGATAATATGGGAAACTTTTTATTTTTAAATTCGACAAGCAATGTTTCCTAGAATTGTTTAATTCCAGTAACAAATCTTAGCCGTAGCTACCCAAAAACAAATCATCATCTAAATCAGTGGTGCCCAAAGCCCTGACTCGCGAATCTGCTAATTTTTCTGCCCGTCCTCTGCCGGCACACGCACAGTATGCGCAAAAACAACGCACCAGTGCGTTCAAATTTGTATTTTGTTCGCTAAATTTAGTCTTTTTTAGAGTAATATAGATATTTCATAATTCATAGCTATTTTTGATCAAATATTACAATAAAATGTTAGCTCTTTTTCAATTTGTTTTATTTTTTACTCACACAAATCACCACTGATCTTAATCCATGAACCTGCCAGTAAAAAGTTTAAACTTATGCTTTTGAGAAATCTTCCAGACTGTACGAATAATTCGATTATTATACAAAACCCCCCCTTGGCTTTACAAATAGATCAAAATATTTAATGGTATAGCTTGGGCAAAGCCGGCCGTCGGCATTCGGCGATATGGAAATTGTCGTACAACGCTATACTTCTGAGTGCAAATTGTAATCCCCGGATCTAACACTTCACCGCTTCATCATGAACAGACACTTGTTCTCTGCTATCAGACAGTCAGTTGCGTAATCCCCCACCAAATCCCGGCGACCGACAAGATTATTTTGCACCCGGCCTGTGACGGCCATTTTGTGACATATCACAAGGTGAGTATTCAAATTTATCAAGCAGGCATTCTCAATGGGGTGGCCAATAGTTGCCATTCACCAACTATTTCGTTTTTTACACGAAACTAAACCAAAATAATGAATGGTAACAACATATTTTCGAAAGAAAGAACCTTTGCGATAAGTAAATGCGGCCAATTGGAGGCATTGACAAGGTCTGCGCTGCCACAAACTACGTATGTATATGTTGTTCTTCGATAAAGTGGGGCTTAAGGTCGTCAAGTGGAGCTAAATTATTAGCAATTATCAGGAGACAAACGGTTTGAAATGACTTCAAAATTGGGCATATATACTCGACGCACGCATTAATTATAGCAAAGGAAGAGCTTTGCATGGACATGTGTATAGATAAGGGATGGTCCGTGGAAGTATTTACCAATTCAGTTAAAGGTTGGGTTACTAAGAAATCATGAGAACACTATAGCCATCAATGGAACTATTGTAGTACCGCCTGAGCAAGCTTACCCATATCCCCTACTCCAGAGAGGCACTAATATAATCTTTAATTTTTAGAAACATAAGGTCAGCCAGAGACCCTGATCCCGGACACAGGTTGGGTAGGACATCGAAGAAGTAGGCTCCCAAATTCGTAAGTTAGCGTTGGCTTAATCCGATACAGTAACAAAGAAGTCGCTCTGAGCATTCTTCCTTCTATAGAAGTCTTTATGCCTGTCGCGTAACGGGTTAGTGGCTATCGATAGTCAGTTTAGTTTGAATTAGGCGCCAAGAGATCTAGTATTATTTGTGTGATATATTCGTAGTTGTTGTATTGGGTCACACTAATTAGGCTTAAGTTAAGCCAAGCTTTGCCGCTTCGGATTACTCCGATTTG
>JAEIIF010002697.1:0-25039 GCA_018874455.1 Drosophila trapezifrons
TAATAATAAATAATATATAATAATGATATAATATTAATTAATAATATAAAATACATATTCAATTTCCGATATATCTTAATTGTTATTTAACTTATAGCTACCTAAACGAAATAAATCCCCAATAAACTTAAATATTATACTTAAAAACCCGCCTCTTTACTCTTAGCTAATTAGCTCAACCCTTGTTTTCCCCTGTGTATCTCCGGTGCACTTTAAATGAGCTGCGGCCACCCGCATATCGGGTATACGCCACGTTGCAGCGTGGCAAAGAAAGCGATTTGCATTATTTATGGCTCAACTGGCTGCTCTAATTGAAACCACCAAATAATTGGCCCCCGCATCGACCTGCAGCAGCTTAGCCAATTAATGCGGCCATATAATTTCAGCTTGGGAAGCCCCGTGTTTCCTAATAAAATGAAATTACCAAACATTTTCGGAAATTACAATGTGCCCCCCAATCGACCCCTGCATTTGAGTGTGTTCATTAAACACACACACACACACACAGAACAGTCAAAAGTGTCATGGCGGGGGGCTAGCTGCATTACGTATACGCCGTGTGTGCGGGCCGATTGGAAAATTGCGCCAATCTTGCAGCTAAGTGGCCATAAAACTGCACAGCCAGGCCAGGACAGGACAACTATATTTCCACACCAACTAAAGAGGGGGGGCAGCCCCCCCACTATTTTCCGTGGCCATTTTCCACGCTGCTGCTGCCGCTGCCGTGGCAACCGTTTCTGCTCCCCACAGTGCCCCATTGTCATTGGCGGCAAGTGCACGAAAATTAGCCGGCATTCGGGATGCTTGACAATAAAATTGACATTCGGATCGACAACGAGTGAACTCGCGTTTTTGCGAGTTGAATAATGCAATTCGTTTTCCACAGCGTTCAGGGTTCTCATTTTCCCATTTTCCCATTTTCGCATTGCTCCCATTTTCCCACTGCTCGCCCCGCCACACCCTTTGTTATATTTGCCGTTTTGCGTTCTGTTTTTTAATCGATTGATTGAAATGTTTGCTGCAAATTGATTGATGGCATGCAGCCAGCCATGTTCCCATATATCCGTACGTATATATGTTTGCCATATGCCAACGAGTGGAATATATGTATTTTAAATTGATATAGCCATCAGTTGGGGGGAAAAACAAACTGCAGGAAGACTCCAAGTATCTTTGAGTGTCTATAAAAAGAAAGAGCACATACATACATCCTTGCGGCTTGGGCGGCCCGAAATGTTTACAAGTTATCCGCCTGTTTCTGGGCTTATTTTTATTTTTTTCCTGCTTGCATTACTGGATTTGCAAAGAGATTTGACATGCTAAAAACTTGATTGATTGATTCGCTTAACTGCCACATTTTCCCCACACGAAGTGTACTATATATTTGGATAGGAACAGCCCCAGGGCTTGTCTTACACGCCACTTACCAGTCGACTTACTTCCCGGAGGCAATTTATCAAGGGCTAAGTAATTACTTACCGATCCACGGCTATGGCCACCAGATGCAAAATCGAGGCTGTGCAGCAGAGGACGTCGCACGAGGTCCAGATATCGCACAGTTCCGGCCCCAGTATCCAGCCCTGGCTGATCTGCAAGCACAAGAAACGGGCCAAAAGGCAGCGTCAAGTTGGTTACTCAAATAGACAATAAAAGTTGATGATGGCTTATTAAATTTGATGCTCACTGTGGCAGCCCCAGTGGCGGTGTAAAATGTAATGGCCTCTAATAACAAAGCAAACAAGGAGTCGAAGGCTCCAGCACAAAGGGTCAAATGTCGAACTGAAGGGTCACAGTCGAACAGGAACAGCAGCCATGGGGAGTCATTGCCACCAAAGGACCTTGCTCCTCATCAGCCTCGTCGGCCTCGGCCTGGCCAGCAGGCAACTGCAGATTCCATCGGAAGTGGGGGAAACGGATGAGCGGCTGGAGAAGGGTATTGCTTACGTCGTCGATAGTATCGTCGAAGTTAACAAATTCCATCGGTTATACTATTTCATCACCTATTCGAGAGACATCGGTCTGAGACCTTCACTAGAGCAGCGTCTGATGGACAAGTTCTCGGTGCCCATCTATACTATTGGATCCGGCCAGGGACCCCTCAATCGTAGCTATCCGACCGCGACCAATTTGGTGATCATCTTATTCAGCGGCCTCGATGATCCAACTTTAACGGCTCTCAAAGACACTGAACTCTCTAGTGGCAGTCACATTTTTACCTTTCTATTTGTTCCACCTCTGGAACGAGTGATAACCATGGATGAGGTCAGGGAGTTCTTCTCTTGGTGCTGGGAACGAAGGTTCGATCGCTCGCTTCTGTTCTTCCGGGGCCACACCGAACTCGAGACTTGGTCGTACTATTACTTCACAAATATAACCATCTCAAGGATTTACGCTTCAGGCGCTATTATGAAGGACATGCGAAGTCACGGCTACAGATTCTATGTTCAAGTTGCCAACGATCTACCATCTATTTTTTGGGTGAGAGATCACTTCCTGTTTCCTGTTTAAAATCTCATTTTCGTAACACTCCCCTGCCGCAGTACAACTCATCGGAGCAAGCAGATGTCATTGGCGGAAACATGAGTGTGTCGGGACCTGTGGGCATCCTGATGGTCGAGTTCGTGCGATACATCAACGCCACAATGGACATCCTTCCGATCCCCAGTCAACAGAGCTTGAACTACGGCATCCCCGAGGAGGGCAGCGATCGGAGGGTCGACATGGTGGCCAATCTGGTGGTTAACGACAGCTACCATTTAAGTCCAGTGGTGACGGACACTAAGATCTGCCTGATGGTGCCTCGTCGCAGGCCGGTTCCCTTCCACAGATTCTTCGATAAGTCGGTATCGCCTGGCTACTACATGCTCATATTGATCATGCTCGTGTGCGTGTTTGGAGTCAAGTACGTCGCCCATCCGCATCGATTCATAGGGGACACGCTCTTCAGCACCATTCGTTTCGGGCTGGGTCTTCCCCTGCCCGGCGGTCAGCTGGATCGTCTGCCATTGGCGGACAAAATCGTGGAGGTTTACTCCCTTATATTCGTGGGAGTACTAATCGGTGCCGGTGGCTCCATGCTGGCCACGTTCTTGACCACGGGCCTTTATTATCCACCCATCACCGATGTGGAGTCGATGCAAGCCAGTGGCCTTCGCATCCTCACAGATGACCGCATACTACACCAGGCTTTCAGGGATGGTCAGTTACCCAGTGCCCTGGTGGATTTGGTGGACTTGGTGGATGAACTCACGATTACCCGGAGCTTTGCCGAGATGAACGACAACTATGCCTATGTGGTGCGAACTCACAACTGGAAGGGAATTAAGTTGTACCAGCAGCGTCTCAAAAATAAGAGGTTCGAGCTCGCTGGGCCCAAGCTCTGCTCCGACACTCGTTACCTTCGACTACCCATCTCGCCGCACTCGCCACTGAGGTACTTCTTTCCGAGCTACTTCCTCAGTGTTCTCGAGTCGGGCCTCCAGCAGAAATGGCTGAAGATGGGCTTCCAGAAGTTTCTGGCATCCAGGGACATTAGAAAATTGCCCGTGGACGAGGCCAATGATTGGAAGCCGCTGCCCCTTGCCTTCTACTCAATATTCATAAAGATTTACATAGCCGGAATGCTCCTGAGTTCAGTGGTCTTCGTTTTGGAGCTGCTCTACAAGAGATACGACAGTCGATAGGCTCTCTGCCTTGACCTTCATTCATACCTCCAAAGTTGTAATCTCAATGTTTGCTTTGTAGAATAATTGTCTAACGAATATTTTGAATAAATCCAGCACCTCTTGCGCTTTTTATTGGCACCCCGAAAAGGACCCAGAAGCATTGTTACATTTTATGTCCTTTAATAACAAAGCAAACAAGGACTCCAAGGTTGTACTATAGAGAGTCGAATGAAAAACCCATTGAGTTACAGTCCAAAGTGAACTTCAGCCATGGGGAGTCGCTTCTACCTGCGGAGCTTGCTCCTCATCCTCATTGGCAGCCAAATTTTGGCCAGCAACCAACTGCAGATTCCAGTGGATATAGGAGTTTGGGATGAGCAGTTGCAAAGCGATGTTGATCACCTTTTAGGGATACTCGCTTTGATTAACAATTTTCAGGGATGCTACTCTTTCATTACATACACAGGAACCTTCCATCTGAGACCTTCACTGGAGCAGCGTCTAATGGAGCACTTCCCTGTGCCGGTATATACTGTGGCCTCCAACAAGGGACCCCTCAACAGTCGCTATCCGAAGGCTGGAAACATCGTGATCATCTTATTTAGCGGCCTGGCTGACCCAACTCTGGTTGCCCTCAACGACACGGAGCTCTCCAGTCAGTTCTTTAGCTTCCTGTATGTTCCACCGCTCAATGGTAGCCGAATCTGGACCAAGGACGACATCCTAGAGTTTTTCACCTGGTGCTGGGAACGAGATATCGTTCTCGTTTTTCTCTTCCTCCGTGGCGAGTCTGAAGTCGAGAAATGGACCTACTACCATTTCACAAATATAACCATCCTAAGGCTCAGTGCAAGAGAATCTCTCAAGAACGATTTGCGAAGTCACGGCTACAGGTTTCTCGTGCAGGTTACGAACAATCCTCCAGCCATTTTTTGGGTGAGTTCGGATAGAGAATATCCTGTTTTATTTCGCATTCAGAAAATGTCTTGCTGCAGTATAACTCAACGGAGCAGGCGGATGTGATTAGCGGCAGCAATGTCAGTCTGTCCGGAGACCTTGGCATTACGATTGTGGAGTTCATGCGTTACATCAACGCCAGCATGGACATTCTTCCCATCCGAAAGACGCAGAGCTCGAACTACGAGATTCTAGAAGTGGCCAGCAGTCGGGGTGTGGATATGGTGGCCAATCTGGTGGAGAACAACAGCCTCCCCTTCAGTCCCATACTGACATACACTCAGACCTGCCTGTTGGTGCCGCACCGCAGGTCGATTCCCTTGGACAGATACTTCGACAAGGCGTTGACTCCCTGTTTAACCTCGTACGGACTGGCGATGGCCATTTTGGTGTTCATCGTCAAGTACATCGCCCATCGACGTCGATCGCTGGTGGACACGTTTTTTAACACTCTTCGCTTTGCCGTGGGAGCCCCCCTGCCTGGCGGCCAGCTGGATCGACTGCCTCTGGCGGACAAGATAATCGAGGTGTACTGCCTCCTGTTCCTGGGTGCACTGCTCGGTGCCTGTGGCTCCCTGCTGAGCAGCGCCCTGACGGCGGGAATTTACTATCCTCCGATCACGGATGCGGAATCGATGAGAGCCAGTGGCCTGCGGATTATGACATCAGATCCCACAATACCCCAAGTTTTCAGGGATAATCTACTGCCGATATCCTTGCTGGACCTTGTGGATTTGGTGGATGAACACACGGTTTTCAGTAAGAATGTCGAGTTGAACGATAGCTTTGTGTATGTGGTTCAAACGGCCAACTGGCAGGGATATGAGCTGTACCAGGAGCGTTTGAAATATAAGCGCATCTCCCTTGCTGGACCCAAGCTCTGCTCGAACTCACGGGCCCTGCGAGTACCCATCTCGCCGAGGTCGCCACTGCGGTTCGTCTTTGAGGAGTATATTCAGCGGATTTCCGAATCGGGACTTCAGCGGAAGTGGCTTCATATGGCTTCTCAGAAGTTTCGGGAAACAGCTGGCATTTCGAAGTTGCCCAGGGATGTAGAAAAAGAGTTCAAGCCGTTGACCCTGTCCTTTTACACAGTTGTCTTTAAGATTTATGGTGGAGGTTTGCTATTAAGCACTTTGGTTTTCATTATGGAGGTCCTTTACAAGAGATACCATGGCTAGAAATATTGATATGTAATTCAAATGTTTGCTTCTTTATATTATTATGAGTGTGTCACTAACATTTTAAATAAAATCAGCACCTCTCGCGCTTTTTATTAGCACCTGGAAAGCGGGTCCCAGTGCCCCGGAAGGACTGTTACATTTTATGTCCTCTAATAACAAAGCAAACAAGGACTCCAAGGTTCTACTATAGAGAGTCGAATGGAAAACCCATTGAGTTACAGTCCAAAGTGAACTTCAGCCATGGGGAGTCGCTTCTACATGCGGAGTTCGCTCCTCATCCTCATCAGCAGCCTAATCCTGGCTAGAAGCCAACTGCAGATTCCAGTGGATATGGGACAAACGGATGCACAGCTGGATAAGGACATTAACGACTTTTTCGGGATAGTTCATGGAATTATCCGTAACCTGGGATGTTCCTCATTCATCACAAATACAGGAAACTTTGACCTAAAGCCTTCGTTCGAGCAGCGTCTGATGGATAAGTTCTCTGTGCCGGCATATGCTGTTGGAACCAACAAGGGACCCCTTAATCACCGCTATCCGATGGGTGAAAGCATGGTGATTACCTTATTCAGCGGCCTGGACGATCCAAGTCTGGCAGCCATCAACGACACAGAGCTCTCCAATGGCAGTCACCTCTTTGGCTTTCTATATGTCCCACCTCGCAGTGTAAGGCGACCCTGGGCCATGGACGAGATCCGGCAGTTCTTCGCCTGGTGCTGGGAACGGACGTTCATTCGCGCCCTTCTCTTCTTCCGTGGCGAGTCCGAGCTGGAGGGTTGGACCTACTACTACTTCACAAATGTAACCGTCACGAGGGTCGGTTCCCGAGACTCTTTTCAGAATGATTTGCGAAGAGAAGGCTATAGGTTTCTCGTGCAGGCTGCTAACGATCCTCCAAACATTTTTTGGGTGAGTTGGATGGGAGAATGCCCGGTTTAATGTCCATATTTAGATAATGATGTCCTGTTGCAGTACAACTCAACGGAGCAGGCGGATGTGATTGGCGGCGGCAATGTCAGCTTGGCCGGAGTCGTCGGCACTCTGATGGTGGAGTTCATGCGTTACATCAACGCCAGCATGGACGTTCTTCCGATCCGAGCGGTGCAGAGCTCCAACTACGAGATCCTCGAAGTGGCCAGCAGTCGGAGTGTGGACGTGGCGGCCAATCTGGTGGAGAACGGAAGCCTCCTGTACAGTCCCGTGGTGACGCAATCTCGGCTGTGCCTGGTGGTGCCGCACGACAGGACGGCTCCCTTTTACAGATTCTTTGGCAGGCACTGGTGCACGGGGGTGATGGCCGTTTTGGTGTTTGCCATAAAGTGCCTGGCCCATCGTCGCCGGTCCCTGGCGTTCTCGCTGATCGACACCATGCGCTTCTTCCTGGGTGTCCCTCTGCCCGGCGGTCGGCTGGATCGACTGCCTCTGGCGGACAAGATATTGGAGGTCTACTGCTTCCTGTTCGTGGGCATCCTCATCAGCACCCTTGGCTCCTTGCTGAGCAGTGCCCTGACGGCGGGAGTTTACTATCCACCGATCAGGGATGTGGAGTCGATGCGTGCCAGTGGCCTTCGGATCATGACATCGGATCCCACAGTGCCACAGGTCTTCAAGGATAACCGGCTGCCGAGCGCGCTGCTCGACCTTGTGGATGTGGTGGACAAGGATACAGCCTTCCAGCGATTCGTTGACCTGAACGAGAGCAGTGTTTATGTGGCCCGAACGCCCAACTGGCAGGGACTCCGGTTTTATCAGGAGCGTTTGAGAAAAAAGAGATTAGTCCTCGCTGGACCCAAGCTCTGCTCGAGTGAGCGTCAGCTGCGAGTTCCCATCTCGCCGACGTCGCCTCTGCGGTTCATTTTTAAATACTATTTTCAGCTCATTTTCGAGTCGGGCATCCAGCAGAAGTGGCTGGTAATGGGCTTCGAAAAGTATCGGAAAGTTATTGGCCTTAACAATTTGCCCAGGGATACGGGAGATGAGTGGAAGCCCCTTACCTTGGACTTTTACACGGCTTTTATTAAGATCTATATAGCCGGTATGCTACTGAGCACTTTGGTTTTTCTTATAGAGATCCTCTATAAAAGATACAAAGGCTAGACTACACTATAAGAATTTTTTCTTGGTTTTAAAACCCCTTTAACTCTATTTGTAATCTCGATGTTTGCTTAGTTTAAGAGTATGTTTATGTACAAGGATAATCTTAAATAAATCCAGCACCTCGCGCTTTTTCTGCACCCAAGAAACTTACCTCGTGAGGCTTCATTATAACCTTGAAAGTAGAGGTGGAGAAACATCGATGTTCGCGGACATCGCTGTTTCAAAAATAAACATCGATGAAAAAAACATCGCTGTTTTTCGATGATTTTAACAAAACATCGATAAGACATCGATGTTACAAAAAAAAATTCTTTCCTTACTTAGTGATGTGAAAAACACCGATAGTCGCCATACAACATCGATGTTTTCAAAAATTACAAAAACATCGATGCATCGATGTTTTTATCGATGATTCTCCATCTCGACTTGAAAGAGACAACTATATGTGCTGCTTGGCTCGGATATTTTTCGTTATGTGACTACGGTCACACCGACTTAAAAGGTAAAAAAAAAAAAAAAAAAAATGTCGAAATCGGCTTTTACCGAGGAAATGACAGAGGTTTTAATAGAAAGTGTGGTTTTCACTCACCTCGTAGACGGCTCCCAGGGGCATCACCAGGCAGGCCACAAAGAGATCGGCCACGGCCAGCGAGGCCACCAGATAGTTGGCCACGTTCTGCAGATTCCGCTCCAGGATAATGGCCGCAATGACAAAGACGTTGCCTGCAATGATCGAAGGAAACTTAATCAAACCTGGGCCTTGGCTTGGAGTGTGCGTGGTGTGTATGTGGTGTGGGGTGTGTGTGGCTTTCAGCAGCCTAATTGCGAAAATTGACTTGAGAAGAAAAAGTTTGGAATTCAATTCGAAGTCGAGCTGCAGCTGATGACTGAAAGCGAAAGCGAAACCGAAACCGTGAAAGGAAACCGCAGCGGAACGGATAAAGTTTTTTTTTGCCGGGGAATTGGCAAACTTCTTTGGACCGGAGAGAGAGCCGTGACCCCAAATGAAATGGGAATCTTATTAAGCTTGTCTTCGCGAGGAGGGATTGCACTGATGCGATTCCACCTGCAGTGGCAGTTCCACTTGCACGGTTCTCAGACAAAAGACAAAGACAAAGTTTACGAAAAGCCAAAATAAGCGACATGAGCTAATCGCGCTGTCGTAAACTTTTGCCAAAAGCTGCTGGATCAGGATGGGGGTTTCTTTTAGGAGGGTGTGAAATCACCTTTGATGTCTGCTTTTATTTTTCTCGACTTTTTCCTCGGGTTTTTTCCTCCTCCAAACACTGTCACCGACTACTACTTGTGTGGCCCACTTGAGGCGGCAAAAGAAAGCCCAGCCACTACAGGTGCGAGACATGCAATTTGTGGCATTGAATCCGCCGCCGACAGTCTCCGGCACACAGACACACTCTCGTCCTAGGCAGAAGGCTGCCTGGAGACACACATGCAATTAGATACTTGAGTGTCAAAGTGAAGGCAAGTAGACAAGCCTCATGCCTGCCAGCTGTTTGCGTTTTTGAGTTCCGAGCTGCGTCCTCTCCTTCCCCAGTGGGTTGCTTCAGAGATTCCAAGCCCAGGAATGTGTCTCAGAATGGGTTTTAAAACATAATAACAGCTTGGGAGTGTGCAGAAAATTCTACGAGCCTTTATTTAATTTTTTAAGCCATTTAAAAGGCCAGAAATATTAATTTGTCTATATAAAAGTTTTAGAGATGCTGCTCACATCTGTTTATATTTTTTGAATTTGTAATAACAGCTTGGTGTGTGGAAAAAATATGCCGGTAAGTTCTAGGAGTCTTAATTATTATGAAAAAATTCTTTAAATATTTTTAAACCATTTAAAGGCCCGAAATATTAGTTTATTTATTTAAAAAATTAGAAGTAGTGCTTACATTTGTTAATATTTTAAAAACTTTGTAAGTAACCTTGACTAGCTAGTTTTTATAACATAACAACAGCTTGGAAGTGTGGAAAAAATATATCGAAAAATTCTGGAGCCTAAATTATTATGAAAAATATTAATTTACTATTTTTAAGCCATTAAAAAAGCTAGAAATAGTATTACTATCTCAGGACATATTTTTATTTTTATAGAAAAATGCCAAACATTTATATATTTTATTAAATTTGTAAATTACTCAAGCTGAATATTTAAAAATTTCCTATAAACTCTCTCATAAATATATATGCTTAATTGGCTTTAATTATGTCCAATTATTTACAAGTAATATTGAAGAAAATGACAAATTGATTCCACAATTACAGGAATATTTCATGTAATTATATTTATAAATATTTTTACAGATAAAGAGATAAATCAAACTGCATTTAAATCTTACCCAAAGAGCAAACTCAATCCGTTTAAATGCGATTTATAAGTAGGTCACAAAAATTCCCCTTAAATTCGTATATTTTAAAGACGCCCCAGCCTGCTGCTCCAGCCTGTCCTTTCTCCCTTTTCATTTTTATTTTTATTCTGGCGATGCCGAGTGACCGAAAGCGTGAAGCAATCTAGCTAAAATTAGCATTAAAACTCATTAGCATTTTCTTTTTAAATGCTAAATGCTGCTGCCGACGATGACGACGACGATGCCGACGAAAACTGCAAAAGTTCAAAAGCGAGACAAGCGAAGAAAAGGAGAACTAAAGGGAGACCAACGGGGAAAAGGAGACGAAACGAAAGAAAGAAAAACTAAATAAACACAAATTAGTAGGAAATCAGAAATGAAAACAAGTGAGGGGAAGCGAGACATGTGAATGGGATCCTTGGGGAGGAGGCGTCAAGAATCGTAGCATACTTTGCAGCTCGCCTCCTCGTCGTTATTTTTATTTGCCTCTTGACTTTTGTGCCCGTTTTAAGCGAAATGAAATGAAATGAAATCTACTTAAATTAATGAAATCAATTTCAGCCGGCTGCCCTCTTAGCCTGATTTTTATACATTTTGTTTCTGTTTCTGTTTGGATTTTACAACGTGAACATAAAGTTTTGCTTGCGAACTGGAAGGAGGATATGCTGGCAGAACCCTGTGATTGATTGATTGACTGTCAATTTTAATGCGGCGTGTCTTTGCCTAGATGGATGCCGGTTTGTTTGCCATCGGATTTATGGCTAAATGCGTGTAATGAATGTAGCCAACAACAACGGGCAACAAAAGAGAGGCCCCGTTCCCAATTCGAATGCCATTCCCATCCCCACAGCCAGCCGTTGCTCGTTCCTCGTCATTGAGCTGCCTTATTAATAACTGAGACTGAGCTGATGCTGCCGCTTCAGCATCTGAGCCATAATAACAACAATAATAAATAATATAAAATGCCCTGCCCCAGTATCATAAATATCAGTTACGCGTATTTTATTATCTACAACTGAAGCTGCTGAGGAGGTGGCTCCTCGTTCCCTCTTCTCGTCCTTCCTTATTGAATTGTTTGCCATATTCCCCACGGATTTGGAGGAGGCGCGTGCCTGAGACTGGCATTCAAGGAATTTACTTCGGACGGGGTTCTTCGGGGGGCTCAGTTCTGCGACTGAAATAATTATGTCTATGTTTGGGCTTCGGCTTACACTGGGCGCTGGAAGTTTACTGCTTTTAAGAGAACATTTTTAAGAGATTTCTATTAAAAAAATATTTTAAACACACTTTGTGGGAATTTATAAAAGGGAACTTGGCTTTAAATTTATTTTTCATACAAGCCATAGACTTCTCTTGATAAATTTTGTAAAATTAGTTTTCTTTTATCCCTAATTAAATACAGAATTTCTGCTCATGTTTCCTCCCAGTGTTGTCCCAGTTTTCACAGACTTACCAATTATGGTGACCAGGATCATCAGTCCTAGGAGCACGGATGTGACGGCCATTCGCAGCAGCTGCGTAAAGTCATCCTCGGCCACTTTGCTGGTGGTCACATTAATGCCAGCACTGCCATTGGTCAGGTCCAGTTGGCCGCTCCGGTTGGTCATCATCATCTCGCCGAACAGACCCGTCTCGTTGCCGTCGAGGAGCAGGGTATCGTTGAGGAGCATCGCTCCCAGGCCCACGGCCACATTGGTATAGTTATTGTCCATGTCGATCAGTTGGAGGGCCGGCGGGGAACCAGATCCTGATCCTGCATATGCCTTGGTCGTGGTGGCGGTCGCCAGTGCCCTGTGAGCCAACTTGGCGGTAATCCTGGCTGCCGCCGCCGCCACTGAGGCACTGGCCGCTGCCCCGGCCAAGGCGGCGCTGGCCAGCGGTGAGCCAGCGGTGGAGTTGTTCGTCGGTTCGGTGGGCAGGACCGGTGACGGTGCCGTTGTCGGTGGCTTCAGTGCCGAATGGGAGTGAGGTCCCTTGATTCGGGAACGCCGCTTCCCGGAGCTATAGTAGCGCTTGCTGTTATTGTTGTTGTTCTTGTCCTCCAGCTGGACAGCCTCTGTGACAGTTAGGTTCTCCATTTCGTCCTCCGCCTCGTCCTGCTCCTGCTCCTCCTGGCCATCGGAGCTCTGTAGCTCGGGATGGGGTTCGGCTATCAGAAAGGCCCTGTCATTTACGCTGTTCGCTATGTAAATGTAGTCGAGTGCATCTTAAATAGAGAAGAAAATGGTGATAAAGGTAGAGGTTAGTGAGAGAAAATTACTAAATGGTGTGAAGGGATGGCTTTTAGAGTGGTTTTTATTAGGATAAGTTGAGTTTTAAAGTTTTAAGATCTGCGTCTTTTCATTTTCGCGGTGACTTTTCTAGTGATTCTTCTCTTCGCAGTATCGATATCGACGGACTATCGAGTGCCCAACAGTGCAGCCCGCTAACAGTTGCTGTTAATTAACCGTCCGTTACAATGGGAAAATAGGTGGTATTATATTTACAAACTAATTAAATTGGAATAAATTATCATCAGTAAGGTGTAGCAGGAATGAACACGTCTGCTTTTATTAGTTTTAGTCTTTCTTTCTTTATGATTTATAATTCTTTCTTTGCTTTATAATTCGATCGAGACTGAGCTTCGGAGAACATAGGCAGCACTCTTTTGGCGCTCTCTCTCTCGAGAGAGAGCCACTGTCCTAATAGTGTGACCAACTTAACTTTAACATATTTGGCCTGTTACAAAGGGGAACAGAAAAACCTTGAATCCCTTAAGCAAAGCCCTAAAATCTGTGAGAGCTTTAAATATAAATATATCAATCTGATGTTTATAAAGTTCCCAAAAATTACTTAAATAAATATACAAATAAAATCAAAGCCATTTAAAAAGATATTCCTAAAATCTCTTCGCAAATTTAAATCAAAACCTAATTTAACAAGAAGAACTCGCACAATTTCTGCTGCAATAAAAATGTTTTAAAACAATGACCTGAGGGTAATATATGTATGTTCCCTGTGTACCCACCATTAAAGCTGGTCTCGTGCGCCATTTTTGTGGATATTCGCGATGCTGTTTTTTCGGGAATGCTTCGCTTCGCTTAATTGCAGCCGCAGCGGAAATGAGGAGTAGACGGAAACGGAAGCGCGACTATGCAACGGCGATGGCAATGGCAATGGCAATGGCCCGCTGCTGCTGGCTCCTGTGTGACGTGTGTATAGGTGTGCACTTGGGTGGGGTTTTTAGGTGGTGTTTCATCTGATGGCGGCCACTCAGACAGGCGGGGCGGCGCATGGTGACACTTCTCCCAGCTTCCTGCGCTCTCTCCTGTCTTCCACTGTGTGTGCCAGCAGCGTGTGCTCGGTGCCGGGCAGGATGTATTATCCTAACGAGCTTTCAAGTGTTTACATGGAGCGTTTACAATTTCGGCTTTTGGCTTTCACTTTTCTTTCCGACTTCCTCTTATTCCAGTTTCAGTTCCTCTCAGTGTGCTCTTTTCTTTTGGTTTCTTAGCATTGTTTTTCTTTTTTATTTTTAAGATATTCTTGTGGCAGTGTTGCTTTGTGCTTTGTGCTTTTGATTGTTGCCCGACGACAACGCTGCTGCTTTGTACTCTTTTTTCTGTTTTTTTTTTTGGTTTATTTAAGCTCTTCCGTTTGCTGTCGTGTGTTTATGGCCCATTTGATGTGCTATTTTCATATCCTTGAAGTAAATTTCGCATCCGATTGCCTTCTGCCCAATTGGTGGTCTTTTGGGTCGCATTCTGCAATGAATACAAATACAAACTGAGTTTAGAAATATTTTTCAAAGGTGATCAATTCAAATTTTAGTAAAAGTCTATAATAAATTAATTATTATGCTTAATTATATTAAGTAGAAGTTCAAAAATAAAGCTTAAATTGATTAAATTGTTATTTTAGCGGTGTGCACATATTTTTCCATCCAAAGTGGCTTTCAAATTTAATTTTCAGGTTCATCTACTATACCCCTAGATACCTCTTTTGGCGATAAAAATTAAATCAGACCATAAATCCTTGCGTCCCCATGGCCAACTAATATTTATAAATGCTAAAAATTCAATTTCTGCGGTTGATTCTTCGCTGGAAAATAATTTCCTGTGGGTCTGCGGCATATTTTTGGCTGCCGAAAATTTATTGTATTCAATTTCCTTTCCGCATTGTGCGTAAAGTGTAAATGAATTTGAAATGCCGCCGCTGCGCCCGCTTGTTAAATAATTTAACGCAATTTCAGCAATTACACGGAATCACTTGGCACGATAAATAAATATGAAGACTGAAGGCAAGCCAAGCGTTGTTTTCCTTTTTTCCTCTCTTTTTTTATTCCTTGCCCCAGGACAGCCACTCACTCACACACATACACACACACGCCAGGGCATATCCTTACGCATACGTGTGCATGTGAGAGACGGGCGGAAGTTTTGCGTGCGTGCGACAGGCGCCATTGCCAACGGCTCCTTTCGTCTTTCCATAGCCCCCCATTTCGGCCCCTTTCTGCACGTCCTTGTTGCTCCCTCCCTGCGTCCTTTGTCCCAATGTTGCGACAGAGGCAGCAAAATAAATTTAAAACGCATAAAATGAGAGCAAAAAGAAGGCAAATACCCCAAGAGCGAAGCCGGGGCTTGGTAAAATGTCATCGCATGTAGTTACATGTGTAGGGCCACCATGGAGGTTAAGATATTAGTAATAATTATTAGAAACTGCAATTTACATAATATATAATATAAATATAGTATTGAAAGGTTTTTTAGTTTAATAATAATGTTAATTAATTGCTTTTATAGGGATTTCTGTGTTTTTTTGAGACTTATTTATAGCCACAATTATTTGATATATTTTTCTTAAAGGAACTCCTTATTACAACATTTTTATATTAAATAAATAAGTATAAATAAGGGTTATTTTCATGTGTAGAAAATAAATAAAGGAGTTTAAATTCTAAAAGACTTTTTACACAATTAAATATATGACAAAATCGATTTATTTTTTATTTATAAGCTACTAAGTATATTTTTTAAGTCCCTCCCATTTTAGTTTGCTTTTATCTAATACTTTTGAAAATAGTTAATCTATTATCTTGACCCTGACTGTGTGCGTGAGTGGTACCACTGCATAGTACACATGGCGGCGCCATAAAACCCAAAGCGAAAATGTTGCATGTTTAATGCCAACCATGTTTACAGTCTAGGATCCCAGGATCTTGCACTCTACAGCTAACTTGCTGATATGATTTGTACTGGCCTTAAGGTGCAAGAAATAAGACCACATAGATAGGGCTGGGTACTACTTAAGGCAGTACTTCTAAATTATGCACAGAGTACTTTGTTGTTATTTTATAGGGGAAGCAGTCAAAGAGTTATTTGGTTTTCCCATGAATACATTTTCCACTGACTGCACTAACGTGTTTGTTCTGCTAATGATGCCAGTATAATCCAGGAGGGAAATAAAAATGTAAAATACTATTAAAATATCATAGAGATAAACGAATGTAGATATATATAAGGTTTAAAATTGCCAAGAAGCATTTGCATTTATAAAATAAGGAGTTTCCAGTCTTTAAGGTAATAAATATATGACTGCAATGCTCATTAAAATCTCATCTTCATATGAGTTCCCTGGAAATCCTGACAGCTTCTTCTCTTTATAGCGTCTTTTCATAGCATTTTCCGTTTTCCTTGCCATTTCCCACTACTTTTCTGACTTTATTAGCAGCCAATTACGTCAGCCTTTGTCTGTCAAATATGCATTCACATCTGCGTTTGAGTTGCATCCCAGTAAAAGCCACCATTGAGAGCTTTTTTTGCTGCCTAGAAAGACTGTTCCTTTGAATCCTTTGAGCTGGATTCCGGGCAAAAAGGCCCTATTGCGCAGCCACCTGAACTGCAAGTTCCCACCACAATAACCTTCAAATGCCAACGTGAGCGTGATAAGGCGAGTGTGTGGCCATGTAACTAACGTTTTCAAGTTCAAAGTCGATTTAATGCGGAAGTTTATGCCAAGTCATGAGTGTTCAAGGCGAACTGCGAACTACAGGCGAACTTCCGTATTGTAAGCCGGATTTGAAGTTAGATTGGAAAAAACAATCGATATTCAAGGGGAGTCAATATTAAAAGGGCCAGGAAGTGCTTTAAATTATTATTAATTCATTAAATCTCTTGATATTTCCATGCTTAATTAAATAGGGGATTTGAAACCTCTAAGAATGTTATAATAATTTCTTAGTATAAGAAGTGATTTTAAATCTCTAGGGATTTGCAAAGGTAGTTAAAAAGGAGATATGAAATCTCCAATGACTTCCAAGTTTGAAAAAAGTGGTTTTAAATCTCTAGACTAAAATAAAGTAAATAAAAGTCTTTAGAGCTTTCCAGGGTAAGTAAAATAAGTGATTTGAAACCTCTGAAAATATCCAAGGTAGGTAAAATAAGTGATTTTAAATCTTTAGGGATTTCCAAAGGTAGTGAAAGAAGAGGTTTCAAATCTTCAGGTTAATATGACTTCCAGGTTAATAAAAAATGTGATTTGAAATCTCTAGACTAGAATTAATATAATTAATTAAATAGAGATTTTCAGGCTAAATTAAAAAGGTGATGGTACAACATGTGATTTAAGATCTCTTAAAATATTGAAGACTAACAAAAGAAGTGATTTAAAAAGAGAGATATTTTTAAGGTTACTAAGAGGAGAACAGTTTTTTAAAGCATACTTTTAGTCGCTTTTTAAAGAGATTTGAACCCTGAAGAGATTTTGAAGGTCTTTATTTATAAAAACCTTAAATATTTAATAGATTCTTATTTATAGAATAGATTCTATGTATTTTATAGAGCCTTAGTGAGGTTCCACTGTACTGAATGGAGTGTGTGTGCTGGAGGTCCTGTGAACGTGCGCTGCGCTGGGCTCGTTTGAAGTGCAGTTGAGTGTGAAGACGACACATGTCGCTTAAATGCACACCCAGTCGCACCTGTCGCCCCCCTCTGAACTAGCAGCCCCCTTTCGCCGCTGCTGTCCAACCCCGCCGGCCATGGTGAGTGCACTTGTTGCGGTTCGCAGCTTGTCCGGTGGAGAGTCGCCTGCATACATTATGCAAGTGTATGCCAACTGTTCCGGGATCTACATCTGAGTGTGTCTCGGTGTGTGTGAGCTGGGTGAGTGTGTAGTGTGTGTGGGAATGTCACTCGCTTTTTATAGTCGTCGAGCTTATCGCATATTTATGCAGTGTGTCCTTTGAAGCAGCGGCAGCAGCACAGCACAGGACGCAGAGGGCTATAAATCAACTTTGGTTCACCGCACTCTGCTCCTGACCATCTCCTCCTCCGTTTCAGCCGCATTCGCATTCGCATCCGCATCGCAGCAATTACGAAAATTGCCTATCTATGCAATAGTTGTGGGGGGAAAATGGTTCCCAGGCCTCGCCTTCTCTCTATTTTTTAGTTGTAGTTTCTGCCTTGGATGTTTACCCTGTGCCAAGTCATAAATCAAGCAAATAACTAAAGAACGAGGGGCGTAAATTAAGTTGTAAGGAAGTGGGCATTGAAAAATGTGATAAAAACAGAAAGAAATCTAAGAAAATGTGGAAAAACAAATATTAAGGACAAAGATTGTTTTGAAAAATTGAAAAATGTGATGAAAACACAGTGAAATCTTTGAAAATATGGGAGAAAACGTTTACTTATAGATATTTAATCAACAAATATTAAAGAGAATCATTGTTTTTGAGTATATATTATTTGTTTTTAATTTTCTTATTATTTAAATATATTTTCTTATTAAAACCAACATAGATTTGAAGTTTTAATAATTGTTTCTCAAATGCCTAAGCATATATGCATTTAATTTATGTTATATATTAAAAATCTACCTAACACAAAATTTATTATAAATATTTATGAACCCATAATAAGGTTTTAAGGCCTAAAAAACCGTTTCTGACAGAGAAATGTTATTTTTCAGGCAAACTTGCCAATCAACCCCTCGATGGCACATGACACAATGGTTCGGCATGCCGCTTATGTGTCTGCGGAGGTGTGTGCGTGTGTGCTGGTGTGTATTTATGCATGCGAGTGTTTGCGGCCCCATCAAAGTGCAGTTTTCCGAATGCAAGCCAAAAGCGATGTCTCATTGTTTGCCCCTTGCCAATGCCAGCTGTTTGCTGTACGTGGAAAAGGGCTCAGGGAAAATGGAAAAGCAGCGGGGGAATGGGGGCCACAAACTAAACTAAAGTAAAATAAATGGCATACATTTTTCATGCGACGCTCGATTTCATTCACCACCAGCTCACAGGCACACAGAGGCAACCCCACAGGCCGATATGCAAGACCAGACATTTATCAGTTGTTCGCATGCATTCAAAAGATACTAATGTACATATTAGTTCAGCTCTGTAAGTGGCTGCCCGAGCGCCCTTTCCCTTCCTCTTCCTTCTAGCTTCCTTCTCGTTCCTGGGCCGTTTCAGTGCCACTTCCGGACGCCACAGTGTTGTCTGTGTCTGTGTGTGAAGGAGTCCTTTTTGCGCCATTTCCGCTTCATTTCATGCGCCATTTTTCTCTATCTTTGCAGTCGAGTGTTTGCGCCTTGTTCCCAAGTCCTGAACGGCCTTTCATTGGCCCGCCTGCCCGCCTGAGCCCTTCTCTCGCCGTTTCTCCTTCTCTGGCCTTCTCTGGCTCTCGTCCACACACACTCCCTTGCGGTTGCAGCTGTGTTATGCATACACAGCTTCAGTTGGATTGCTTGCCCGGTTTTGTTTCCCATTTTCCCATTTTCATTTCCATTTTCCCCGCTCTCGCAGCTGCAATTGCTTTTGCCAATCAGTCTGCTGCAAATAATTTATATCGCTCGAGTCTCTCTCCCTCTCGTGTTGGCACCTTGGTTAACTCTTTGGCTCGCTTTGCCTGTGTGTTTTATGGCCCTTTTGGGAGTGCGTAATAAATATCACGCATACGCCGCGTTGAGCGGGGCTTAGTTGCTGCAGTTATTAGTTAGTATCTTTGTGGAGGGTCCTCCGCTAATTGCTCATTAATATTCAATTGCCAGCAGCTTTTATGGAATTATTCAAGCGTAAGCTTTTCAGCAGAGAAACAAATTGTCAGCGGACGTATTTCCCATTTTCCCCATCCCTTTACCATTCCTTTTTTTTATCTATGGAAAACAATGCAAATAAAGGCGGACATAGAAAGTATGCAAATATTTAAATTCCAGCTTATTTCATGTTCTGCAAGCAGGGCGTGAAATAAATAACATTCAATGCATTTTTTATCTGCGAAAAATATATCAAAAAACTAACCAAAGGCAAACACAGAATGTTGCCACAGTGTCCAGAAGTCGAAGCGGATGATACTCTCGGTCATGACCATCAATTAATAACTATAATAAAAGTAATATTCAAATAATAAATTAAAACCTTCATTTATTACAATATTTGATACCTCCCATAAATCTTTAATATTTTGGGGCTGTTTTTGGATATTTTTAGAGCATAAATCTATATCGATTTCCCTTTTTCTATGTCTGAAATCGAACATCTTTTATTTTTTGTTGGTTGGCTTAAATTTTTGGCATGTGAAAAATGGAAAAATGCAGCCAAAGCCCGAACGAAATAACAAACAAAATGTTGGCCATGTCGGGCATTAGCTGGAATTGTAATTCGTTTAAATATTTTGTAGGTTTCTGATGCATGCCACACACCACAAAGCCCCCATCAAACATTTAAACTGGGGATCTCTTCGTTGCAAATTGAAAGATTTAAGTTTGGTTATTGGGGGAAAAAAATGGCATGGAATTAAAGGAATTTAAGGGGAATTTCAATGCAGCAATGTCTCGTCCTCGGCCACGGCCCATAATAAAATATATGGCCCGGAATTGTTGGCTTTTAATTACTTTTGAGCATATATATCTTAATATTTTCTTTAATGTCAGTCGGGAGTGGCACCGGCACCGGCAACGGCAGCGGCGGCACGATAATAAATTTCCTCATACAATATCCTGCATTTAAATAACACTTCCTGCACCATGTCTAGGCCAAGGCATCCGTCCACGTTTACGTCCACGTCCATACGTCAGTCGGCGCTTTTCCAGACATTGAAATGAATTTATTTCGCACTGAGAGAGGCGGGGCAGGAAAAGCGGGCAGCGGGGTAAACTCCAACTGCAGTTGATTTTGCGCTGAATGGCGTGCGAAGGCACTTTGCTTCATTACTTTGTGTGTTTTCCCCTTTCCTCCCCCCCTCGATATCCTTCGTCCATTTCTAGGGATTCTCTGTTTTGTTTATTTTGGTTAGCCGAGTGAGAGGGGCGGCAGACTTGGCCACACAATAAAAATTTATGAGCCATGTGCCTGTGCGTGCGCCAGTAGCCAGAGCCCTTTTCGCTTTCGTTGGAGAAAGTCGGGCATAAATTTTATATATGTGCCACAACTTGACATGCTTTCTCTGCACTTTCCCTTTGCGAGTTGCAGGTAATGCCTTCGCTGCACCTGCTGCATCTACATCTGCATCTGCATCTCCCATCGCCTTCGCTTTTTTGCATTATGCATGACGCTGCCTCCAGGCAGCAGTTGCTTTCCAAAGGGTGTGGCAGCCACTTTCCGCACTCCTCGATCAATTAGTCACAGTGGCAGAGAAGGCTGGGTGTGCCAGAAGGGGACTTGGAGGTTTAAGGAGCCCCGAAAATATTTGTTTTGAATTTTAGAAATTATTAAACAAGCTGATTTCAAGCGTAGGAATTTCTAAACAATTGTAGAGGAGAAATTATCAAGTTCTATTGTCAGTTAATGTATTTGTAAATTTTTTTCTAGGTTCAGTTTTAATGTGAATGACAAATATGAGTTAACCAAGCTTGTAACTATTTTATTTAATACATTATAATTATTTAAATTCTATTTCTTAAAAGCAAATCCAATTTAAGCAATTATTATCGCCTGAAAAAAATGTGATATCATTGAGAGTGAAGGTCAAAAATCGTAATAAGTACTGCATATTTTTTTGTACTGTCGCCTCTGCTGCTTGGAGATGATACTCCTTCAAAGGATACGCCATTTGAGGCAACGTGAGCGCACTTCTGAAGATGGGCAAAGCAGACAAGGAGCCAAAGGCAGACACAGACACCGACACAGACACAGACACCCCCCCTTTATAAAGATGATTTTACGCCTTTGCGCACAATTTACGAAAATAAAAAAGATGTATGAATATGTGTGTGTGTGTGCGGCAGCGTTGCCAAGATGTTTATGTATAGAGTGAGTACTACTATATACGCTCCTCTTGGCTCAAAGATTTGTGTGTCGGCCACGTGTGCGACGTGATTTCTTTCTCATGCAAATAAACGAGTAACAAATGGCGAAGGGCGGTGATTTTCAGCGGTGTAACGAGGTGAGGTGAGCCGGTATTGAATCTGTATTTAAACCAGGAAAAACCAGCAGGAGATGCTGCCTGTGTATTGATAAAGAAACAGGGGTTTAAAGAGCCGGAAGAGTATTATTTAAGGAGAGATGCCTGCTTAAATAATCTCTCTTTTTAAATACTTCAAAATTATTATACTTTTTTGTATACTTGCATGAATTTTCCCTTTCACTTTCACCATATGCCCTTAGCTTAACCCACATTTCCTGCATATCATTATTTTTTTAACGCTTTTCCGTGGCTTTTCCTTAAGTCCTGCAATCCCATTTTATTTCCGCAGCCTTAATTGCCTTGACCAGCTCATTTGACCGCACTTTACCGGCTGACTGACAGGCTTCACGCTTCCCCCTTTCCGAGGCTCCTCTTAAGCCGCCTGCACCGCAGGCGGTCTGTCAGAGCCCTTCCCTTCAAAGGACCAAGCCAGGCAGGAGCCACCGCAACCACTTCACACACAGGTTGACGCCCCGGCAAGGGCTTTTGATTAAAAATTTATTAATATTAAACTTTGTGCACGCATTGACAGGCAGCGGGATCCAACTAGCAGCTACTTTGCATAATTGCAAAAATAATCGGCCCAGACGGTGGACAACGGAAAAATATGAGGGGGTGAGGAGGACCTTGCTGCAAGCTTTAATTAAGTTGTTAATATTAATGAGGAAAATTTCTGGCCCCGCCCCCGGCAGTCAGTCAGTCTGATGTTTGATTTTCATTTTGTTATTAATCAGCTTTTAATATATTTAATTAAGTTTTCAGCGCGCCGGGCCGACCACGCTAAATATGTTGAATATTTCAATAAACAGTTCGCAGCAGCGGCGGCTGTAGCCCGAGGGAGATGCCTCGCATCCGCTGGATGCGGCTAATAATCGTTATTGAAAATAGCAATCCAACAGATTAAGTGAAACACAGCTCAGCACAGCACAGCCCGCAGGACTTGTTACTCGGGATGGGATTGGGGGTGGCTCTGGGCCACTCGGTTCCCGGTGCCTGGGTGTGGGGCGAATATTATTACCATAGCGTCCAGCAAACTTTTATCGACATTTAAAGCAGAGCGGCCAAAGTTTTCTTCCCCGGAAAAATGGCAAAGTTTTTGCTGCTTCCAAGGATTTTTTTTTTTATTTTTCAATTTGCTATTGGGGAATTTCGACGTTTTCTTTGGCTTGGCATTGGATTTTCGTACCCAGTATAAAGTGGCAGGAAGAACCGGAAATCCTATTTTCATAAAATTGCTTTGTCCGTTGCCTGTCCGTTAGCTAGAACTCTTGTATTTTAGAAGCTATGTAGCCTACAGACTTTATACTAAATACACGTACTTGTTAGGTCAATATCTATATTTAAAGAACATATTTTATCATATAGGGATTATTGTTAAGCTTCAAAAGCTCTTTGTCCGTATGTCCGATCGTCAGTTTTAGCCCTGGTATCTTGCAAAGTTTAAAATCTATATTACACACATATTAATAAGTTAATTATCTAACTATAAGCTACATATCTTACATAAAAAGTATATATTTGTTTATCAAAAATCTTTTAATAGCCTTTAAATCATTTTGTCCGTTTGTCCGCGTGTCCGTTAGTTAGAAAAAACACTTGTAACTTAAAACCTTAAGTCCCAAAGGACTTTATATTTACCATACATACTAATAAGATAATTATTAAGTTAAATATCATATATCTTATCAATCAAATAATATTCAAGAGAGTAGGCTTGTTTGTTGGTATTTTAAGCCCTTATAAGTATGCAATATTATTCCCAGCCAGTGACCACCAGGTATCTCATGGTCTTGTCAATACTTGCCACTCGTTTTATTTCGCAAACTTTTTTCCTTTCAACGGAGCTTCATTGGCATAAACCCCGCCCCGCGGCATCGTTCCACTTCCCTCATATGTTTGACACTAACAGATGGCGAGGGGCAGCTGCTCCAGTTCCCGCTCCCTGTCCCACTCCCGCTCCTGTTCCTGCTCCTACGGCCAAAGATTTCCCTCCTTCGATCATGGACGGTCACTTGTCATCTTGAGTGGTCGCTCATTTGTCTGCACAGCTTTTGGAAATTCGCACTTTATTTACGCAACATGCTGTCCAGAGTCCTTTCGGCTCCCTTTTCGGGACCCTGGACGAATGTCCTCCCGGGGCTGGGCCGGGACCGGGACGGGACCGGGCCGGGGCAATTCAATTTTTCATCTTTGCCTTCCCCCGGCAGACCGTTTATCTTTTGATTTGTGTTTTGGCTTCACTACCGGCGCTGCCCCTCTTGGCGCTCAAGTGTTTACAAATGATTTGCTGTCTTGCTTGTTATACTCTCTGCCAGAGGACTTTAGGTCCTGCCTGCCAGCCTGCCTGCCTGGCGGTTCCTGTTCCCGTTTTTCGCTTAGGTAGCCGGTAGCCCCAAAATGACTCGAGTGAGTTGCGCTTCCGGCTGTTTTGCAGCTTGTTGGCTCCGCAGAAAAACGTTTCAATTGAATTCAGACTGACTCTGAGGCTGACTCGGAGGTGCGAGGCCCGCACATGCCGCCAGGCAAATCAGGCATCAGGCCGTCAGGCCATCAGACCCATCGACCCGACTCATTTGCATGCGATTGAAAATTGAAAAGCGGCATTCCCGGCATTCCTCCGGCATTCCGGGGTATTCCGGGGCATTCTTTAAGTCGCTTTAAGTACACACATCTAGCCGGAGGGCCGGGCCGGAATCGTTTTGGGAAAATGGCCAAGTTTGAGTCCCTTCGAGTTCGAAGATTGCCAAATCGTAACCAGCGAAAATTGAGGCCCTGTTGTGCTGTTGGTTTCTGGCTCAATTCCAGCCATTGTCAACTCATTTTTGGCAAGAAGGGTTCACTGAGAGAACAGTCCTTAGCAAGAATAACGGGTTTTAATAAACTTTAATTATAATAAGCTTACTTTTCCTTTTTTCTTGGTGTCTGGAAACCAAGAAATGCTTTCTTAGTTTATAAAATTTATAATATGACTTGTAAAAGACATTAGTACCATCATTTTGGCCAGGATATAGCACGATTTCTGGTTATATATTGTAGAAACATAAGTAGAAACATCATATTATTAAGATAAACTAAATCTAGATATAACAAGTCGTCTTATAAAATGTAACTGCAGTGTGAAGAGGTTATTATTACAAATAAGTTCAAAATATATCGATAGTAAATCGATATAAGAATGATCGAGGATATGCGATCACTACTTTTCGGTATTAGCTTACTTTATCCTTTTTTCTTGGTGTCTGAAAACCTAGAAATGCTTTCTTAGTTTATAAAATGTATAATATGACTTGTAAAAGAGATGAGGAATATATTTTTGGCCAGGATATAGCACGATTTCTGGCTATATATTTTAGGAACATAAGTAGAAACATCATATTATTAAGATAAACTAACTCTAGATATAA